>JAPJBO010000114.1:190000-372164 GCA_030068145.1 Diplonema papillatum
GCAGCGAGCCCAAACAGAAATGTGTTACTAGAGCGGGAACATCCCTCACAACGAGAAGCGCCGCGCGTGCAACTCTACCCAAGCACTACCGACCACGGGAAGATGCATGACGTACGGACGCGAATCCGAGCACAAACAGCATCGACGCATCGGAAGTGCAAACGGATGGGGCTGCTGCCGTGACGCACGCAAGGCGCAGTGGTCAGTCGGTGCAAGCTTGATGATAGTGATCCAAAGCAAAACAGAGAAAAGCAAGAATAGTTGAGTCGCAGCTCTTGGCAAAGACAGATGGAAAGAAGAAATGTGAAAACGGGGTTTTGCCTAGAGGCTTTTCGTGTTATTCTGCAGATGCTTTGGGCTATCTTTGTGTCTATGCTTTCAGTTGTCTTCTTAACCATGGTTAAGTGCGCAAATGGTGTCAGCCGAAGCTGGTAAAGCTTCGGCGCCGCCCACGTTATGTTTGTTTAGCATTGAGTTCTTTTAAGTACATGAACCACATGGATTAGCATGCACTGGATGTTTAGCAGCGGCTGCCAAACATCCCGTGACACCGTGAAAGTGAGCGTATGCTTCGCGCTCACGAACGGTCCTGCTCTAAGCTCAGTTAGGTTCTCCCGACTCCCCAAATTGTGGTTGGCACAAACTCAAGAGGTCTAGTCAACTATTCCCTGCAGCATACTTTCAAAAAAAGAAGAAACGAATAAGAGTGCCGCACGGGGAAAATACTCGAGGCCGATCGGTGCTTCAACGTACTCATATATCTGTGTTGCTTGTGGCTGCAGCGCATGTTCTCCTTTGACTTTGAGTTTCCTCGAGCATTTTCCTGCACAAAGCAGTTTCTTATTCGAAAAAGGAGAAAGCAACAAAAAACTGTACACCGCGAGAGTAGGAGAAGGGAGGTTCTTGTATAGGGTTTAATGGTGTGATCCAAACCAAGTTCTGCCGGGTTTCTGCTGGGTTCTTGGCGACGACTTTCTACCGGGGTCTGGATCACACAATTTAAGGTAAAACAGTGGTGTCGCCACTGTTTTGAGGGGGTCATAACGCCCACGTGATAAAGAAAGAAAAACTAGAGTTTTTTTGTTGACTGCACTACCTTGAACCCAAATAATAGACGTGGTTTCAGGTGGCCGCTTGATCATGATCGGAAGGTCCTACTCGGGCGGTTCAGTTTCTTCACACGTTGCACGTGGCTAAAAAATAAGCTCGTCACTCGCACAACCGCGGCTGATACAAAACTAATGATGATGATGGTGATGATGATGATGATGATGATGGGAAGAGAGAGTTGTTTTCGTTGAACGCAGTGCCTGATCATTTTGTACGTAAAGCTGAATTCAGGACGCAAGTGAAAACGCCACGGTTTGCGGCGACGAGCTTCTCATTTCCGCCAACATTTCAGGGTTCGGTAAAAAGAAATGCGTAGTTTTTGTTTTATTATCTTGCTACTACGAAAAAGGGGTGGGCGCAGAGCTGCGCATTGACGGGGCATGAAGTCCTGTGATCGGAAATAGCACTGCCCGGCGCAGTGTACACGCATGAGTGAAATGGAGCGGTAGCGGGTGGGGAAGGGGGGCTACCTCTCGGGGCCTCTGGCGGCATCGAGTCTTCCTTTTTTACAGCGGGGACAAAGCCCTGAGGAGCCGTTTGTTCGTTCTTTTCTTTCATGCTCCGGCAGCTGGAGATCCATCCAGGAGACGGGAGCCAAACTCTACCTGGGGGGGGGCGAGGGGTGTCCCAAGGGAAGTAACCTCGTTCTGTTCAAGTGGTTGGCTGTTCGCGTGAGTGGCCTGCGAAGTGCACGGGCACCCCCCGCGGTCCTTCCTTGGGTGTGAACGCCAAGGGAATCTCCCGGAGTGGTTGATCCTGCCAGTAGTCGTAATTATGCTTGTTTCAAAGATTAAGCCGTGCAAGTCTCAGAGTAAATGAATTAACAGTGTGTCTGCAGAGCGGCTAACTCGATTCAACTCTGTGGCCTTAAAACCGCGGGTCGAGGTGGATACAATTGACCGAGATAAGAACCAACGCTAGCAATAGCAGCGGTGTGTGGATGAAACAGGTCAATCGAGTGGCTTTTTCGCAACTCTTTTCACTGGTTGAGGGTTTAAGCCCACAGGCTTTAAGTGAATATGCGTAGTACTAAGCGTAGTTGGATTGATGTTGAGCTGGGTAAACCATGGGACACCCCCAAGGTGGTCCCGGGGGGTCCCAGGGTCTACCCGGTTGGGCAGATTTTTCCGGGGGTTCTGCGTATACTTTGCAGAATGTCGCTGGTGCTTGCCGCACCTTGGGGTGCTCGATACCCAGCTCGACCAATATAGAATGCCGCTGTCATAAGATAGGCCCCAGGACCACCACTGGTGCAGTCACCTGCACCAGTGGTGGTCCTGGGGCCTATCTTCTACTGACTACCTGGGACACCCCCCCCTGAGTATTCCAGGCTATACCCGGTCCAGTTCAACACTATTCCAATTACGGTAATATGCGACGGGCCGTCATTCAGTGCGCCCCGCATGGCGGAGTACAGCCTCAGAAGCTGGAGTTAAAAGAGGAAGTGCCGTGTCACACCCGAAAAGCGGGTGTGCTGCAACCACAAACGCGTGGAAGTCCACACCCGAAGCGGCGTGCTTTCTTCAACTCGAGCTTTAGCTCCAGCTTCTGGAGCTGGACTCCACCGTGCAGGATGGTGTTCTTTCAGAGTTTCGGGTGTCGTCGTATTGGGACCTGATTCTGGGAACGTAGGCGGAGGCTAAATCACCCCCACAAGGCAATTCCTTGGCAGTTCCTTAAGGAAACCCATCAAAACCCCCAAACCGCAGCCACAAATTTGTTTGCGCGCACTAGCGGAACTCACCTGCTTTGGTAGGTTTCATGTAGTACGCTGCCAACTACTAACTTTTAGTACCAACAATGCATTGTTAACACAAAAAAAAAAAACAGCCCGACTAGGACACAACCACACAGGGAACCCAAAAACATTCGGAACCCCCAGGAAAGTTTGATCCACACCGGTGTGGGTTGATAAACCGCCCGCAAAACGTGTCAAGGTACGTGGCGGCTGCCCCGTCGTTCGTCGGGAAGCGCCATACTGCACGTGAGGTCCAGCCTCAGAAGCTGGAGTCAAAGAGGGTGTGCCCGAGTCACCCAGGCATCTTGTTAAGAACCATCCATCCATCCATCAGCCGGCTGACCCCCCCCCCCCCCCCCCCCCCCCCCTCATAGGCTATTTTCACTGTGGAGGGGGGAGACGCTACCTGTCACTCTCTAAGGTGGTCACCACGGTGGGCGGTCAGAAAAAAAAAATTTTTTTTTTGCCCCAAATACCCCAAATACCACACTTTGGAAAATTTTTGTGGGCACACTTTTGGCAGGGAATTTTGACCATTTCACCATAGAGAATTTGACCACCCAGCCTCCAAGGCAACTGCACTGTAGAGGGGGGGGGGTCTGGTTTATCCGGCCATCCGGCCAAAGTGGCTGATCCTTAACAAGAGCGCTGGAGTCACCGCCCGAACCCGAAAAAGCAGGTGTGCTACAACCTAAACGCGCGCAAATCCACCCGAAAAGCGGGTGCGACGCCCGCTTCTTCAAACGCTTTAACTCCAGCTTCTGAAGCTGGACTCCACCGTGGGTACCTCTAATAGGTGGGATCGCAACGTGCTTGGAATGGGTATGTGCTCAACACCGCACCGGTCCCGTCTGCGCCGTGTTTCGGTCCTTTAAGCCACGGACACATAAGGCGGACCATCATCACCGCGGAACATGAGCGCCTGCAGACAGGACAGCGGTGTGAGCCTGGTTTGTCAGGCGGCTGTTCGTAGCTCGTCACAGCCAGGACCACCGGTGCTCCCTTCGGAGGACCAGATTTACCTGCGTTTCGTGTGAGCTACAGCACATTTACCCCCTTGATCTTGTAATCTTGTTGCGATAGTGGGGAGTCATCGGCATGCCGTGAGTACCACACGTATCGTATATATTTTGATCTTTCGCAACTGGCGGCCTCCTCGGGTGTTTCTTACAAAGCAGGTGCTTATACAGCAGAACAACGTTTGTTCGTTGCTAGGTTGGAATGGTTTCCTTCATTCTTTGATGTTATGCGTGCTGTGGTACAGCCTTCGTTGAAATCGGACTGATCAAGCAGAAGGCAAGAAGATGCTGTGCAACTCCTTTGCGAGAAACAGTCTCGTCGAGCTAAAAGCGAACGCTCACCCGTAAACCCGCCTCCCGCGTCGAAGAAATCTGAAGTTGTAGGCAGGGCCCAAGTATGTTCTTCGGTTCTCGTTTTCCCCCATCCTTCCTCCCTTCGTTCCTTTTTACTCTCGTTGGCTGATTTGAAGTATGTTGCCCAGCATATCGCTCGACAAGTTCCCTTAGTTGCTTTGTTTTCTCGGTTTCGCTTTTAGATTTTGGAGGAAGGGTGTCTTTTTCTCGTTCGTTCCTCCGTATCTCGCTTCTTCGCTGATGCAGGTACATGGATACCTGCGCTTCTGTTGTATGCAATGATCGGGGGGGATGTTGTGAGAAAAGCAAGAACGTGCTTGGAATGAATATGAGCTCAACACTCTGCCTGCCCGCAGACAGGACAGCAATGCGAGTCTGTCGTGTTCAAGCAGCGAAATTGTCGGCTGTTCGTAGCACGTCACAGCCAGGATAATCTGGCATTAGCAAAACTCAGCGTAAGCCACCAGACTAAGTTCGAGCAGCGAAAAAAAAAAAATTGTCGTGCGGCTGTTCAGCCAGGACAATCTGGCAGTAGCAAAACTCAACGTTAAGTCGTCTGACTTAGTTCGAGCAGCGAAGTTGTCGGCTGTTCGTAGCACGTCACAGCCAGGATAATCTGGCATTAGCAAAACTCAGCGTAAGCCACCAGACTAAGTTCGAGCAGCGAAAAAAAAAAAATTGTCGTGCGGCTGTTCAGCCAGGACAATCTGGCAGTAGCGAAACTCAACGTTAAGTCGTCTGACTTAGTTCGAGCAGCGAAGTTGTCGGCTGTTCGTAGCACGTCACAGCCAGGATAATCTGGCATTAGCAAAACTCAGCGTAAGCCACCAGACTAAGTTCGAGCAGCGAAAAAAAAAAAATTGTCGTGCGGCTGTTCAGCCAGGACAATCTGGCAGTAGCGAAACTCAACGTTAAGTCGTCTGACTTAGTTCGAGCAGCGAAGTTGTCGGCTGTTCGTAGCACGTCACAGCCAGGATAATCTGGCATTAGCAAAACTCAGCGTAAGCCACCAGACTAAGTTCGAGCAGCGAAAAAAAAAAAATTGTCGTGCGGCTGTTCAGCCAGGACAATCTGGCAGTAGCGAAACTCAACGTTAAGTCGTCTGACTTAGTTCGAGCAGCGAAATTGTCGGCTGTTCGTAGCACGTCACAGCCAGGATAATCTGGCATTAGCAAAACTCAGCGTAAGCCACCAGACTAAGTTCGAGCAGCGAAAAAAAAAAAATTGTCGTGCGGCTGTTCAGCCAGGACAATCTGGCAGTAGCGAAACTCAACGTTAAGTCGTCTGACTTAGTTCGAGCAGCGAAATTGTCGGCTGTTCGTAGCACGTCACAGCCAGAATAATCTGGCATTAGCAAAACTCAGCGTAAGCCACCAGACTAAGTTAGAGCAGCGAAAAAAAAAAAATTGTCGTGCGGCTGTTCAGCCAGGACAATCTGGCAGTAGCAAAACTCAACGTTAAGTCGTCTGACTTAGTTCGAGCAGCGAAATTGTCGGCTGTTCGTGGCACGTCGCAGCCAGGGCAATCTGGCATTAGCAAAACTCAGCGTAACTAGTCTGACTATGGTTCGATGCAGCGAAATGTGAAGTCAGACCACACGCTAAAGTTCAGACCGGACCACAGAAACTCTTACAAGAATGGCAAGGTGCCTTCTTCTGTCGTCCGAACGGGTCGGAAACGGAGGTGATGGCCTTCTAGCCAGTCACTTCGGAGAGCAAAAAAACTCGGCGTAGCTGCTTCGACTCCGAATGGAAGGGAGGAAATACATATAGAGGTAAGGGGCACATACAATACAAACACAATCTCATTTGTTCTTCGCTTACACCACCGTGTGTTGTTTTCTCACACGAGACTTTGACCTGTTGTGTTTGTGTGATTTGTCGTGCAGGGGGTGGACCTGCAAGACCTCACGTCCGTTCAACACGTGGTTCGGTAGTTACAGCACTTGGGATCCCTTCTGTTCTTTGTCGGGCAGCATCGTCGAGCATTTCCTTCCAAACTGGCGCTTATGTAAAAAAATCACGAACTGTCGCGGCGCGTCACTTCTACGTCGAAGTAGCTGACTGGGGCCGTTTTTTGCTGACAGAAATTCGTGTAGGTGTCTCGGGGGTTCGCTTTCGCGGCACCCCCCCTGCTACGTGGAAAAGGCTTTTTCGCTCCATCTTCCGTGGCTGGAGTTACTGGGAACCGTGTGGACGTGCTGGTGGTTGATGCAGTACCACACGTTCCCGTTCTTTTTTACGTTTCCGAAGATGTCGTGGGACGTACAGAATGCTGTTTTTTTTTTTTTTTTTGTGCGGTCGACGATATACGTCGTTCTGATGTCTGACGACTTTGTTTCTTTGCTTGCTTTGTTTTCCTTGTGGACCTTTTATTTCCTCCTTTCAAACTAAAACTTCTTCCTTTAGGACAATCCCTTCTCACCAATCAGTTTACTCCCTTTTGCAAATAGAAATTCAGCCAGGTGGCCCATTCTGACGCTTTGTCTCCTTTTTTCCTTTTTTTGACCTTTTGTTGGTTTTGTGAGCCTTTTGTAGAGTTAAAGTTTTTCTTTGTGCGGTCGGCAAAGTTACGCCGTTCTGACGGCTGTTTTCCCTTTCTCGTAGTACTAGTTCCTTTTCGTTCCTTTCTCAGTCGTTTGGACAATCTCTGCTCCCATTCAGATTACTCCCTTAAACCACAAGTGGGCGGTGGTGTACGTTCCACCCAGGGCTTACGCTCCGTTTTCGGCCTCAGAGAAGATACGTGTGGTCGACATGTGGGCGTTCAAGGTTCGAGGGGGGAGCCCCCTTTCCCCCTATGTGCGGCGGGCAACAGAAATAGCCTCACTACTGGCCTTGGCGACACCTGGCTGTGCGGCCTTGGCGACTTGTGGACCTAGAGCAGGTGCAGGGGGCAGGTCTTGCTTCACTTTCCTCTTCTATGGAGACCCGCCCCCGGCATCCCGACTGTCCAATCACGGTCGTGAAAGGTTTGCGCCTATTGTGATGAGGTGGTTGACCAGCCTTGTACACAACACGGCTACACGAGTAAGAAATCCAAGAACATTTCCGGAGTTGGGGCTTGCACTGATAAACGAAGCAACGGACGATCAGCATCAACTGACCAAAGGTGATGAAAATGATAAGGCGAAAGTTTCTTGTTCTTCGCGTGTACGGGGTAGAAACCTCTCTGGGGGGGGGTTTCCGGTAATAGCACTTTTTTCTAGCGTTATTTGTGGATTAGAAGGTCGGTATTTTAAAGTCTCCGGTTGACCGTAGAGGCTTGAGTATGGCGGGGGTTGAGAAAAGTGAGAGGGTGCAGCTCGTTTCGGGTGTTGTGTCACTCCGTTGTGAAACCTTGTGAAGTCCCCTAACGCGTTTAGGGGGTGCTTGGGATTGGGTAGGGTGTGGTCGTTCTGCTACGGCGTGAAAAGCCAGGAAGTTTCGACGCTAATCTTCGACTCTTTTCGTTGGCTTCGTTTCTAGACTGTTTCTTGTAGTAAGCGGTCGGGTTTTTGAAGTCTCCGTTTCTCTTTCATGTGCAACCGTTGTTCCGGAAATGTTCCCGTCAGTACAGATGTACTGATAAAATACTCGAGGGACTGCCTTGTGCTCATTCGAAGGAGGCTAGAGGGGGAGAAAACAATACAACTACAAAGTGGGTCGTTTTTAGAGTTATAGTTCGCTTGAGAAGCCGGGATTTTAGAGTCTCCGGGTGACCTTCGTCGAATGGGTTCTTTTAAAGCTAATACGTACTGGGGGGGGGGGCATGCATGGCTTCTTTCGTGTACACTTTATTTGCTCGCTTAGACGAGTCAGGTTCGAAACAATTTGTGACCGACACCAAGTTCTCGCCAGGATAGGTGAGTGCTCTTGGGCTCCCCACGTCTACGCGCCCGCCACTAAACCCAGATTTACATGTGTTTCGTGTGGGCTACAGCACATTTACCTCCTTTGATCTATCGCAACTGGCAGTCTCCTCAAGCATTTCCTACAAAGCAGGTGCTTATACAAAAAAAAAAAAGAAGAAGAACCGTGTGGAAATCCGCACCTTCCACACGGATGGAGCGTAAGCCCTGGTTCCACCCCCCGGCAGTGTTGTTCGCCTTCCGAAAACTACTTCCCGCAGCCGATGGGCTCTCCCCATCAGTAGGGTAAACCCAACCTGCTGGAGGTCAGAAGGTCTTCCCCATCTGTCAACAAAGACAGCGCATGTAGCCACAGGTATGAAGCGTTGTATTAGAAGACGGCAGAGGGCGGACTTGTTCTGACAGACGCGAGCTGCCAGCCGACGTGCCCAGCTGCTGCGGAAGAATCGTGGTGCAGGTGTCCGGACGGAATCCTGCAGGTGAGCTGGGCGAGTCACAGCGTGGAGAGGGAGCTATGCGTCCAGATCCATACACGCGACCCTATTGTCAGTACCATGCAGGGTCAAAACCTTGTGTCTTTTTTGGAAATGGCCTAAAAAATCTTTCCGGAAAAAATTTGGGTTTTTTTGAAGTTTAAAATTTTTGAACAAAAAACTGCGGTAATTTTTGAGGAAGTTGAGCGCGGGGCCATCGGCCCCGCGGGAGCGTTTTAAAAAGACACAAGGTTTTGACCCTGCATGGTACAGCGGTGCCGTGTGGTCAAGAAGGCAGAGTATGCACGCACGAGGCTGGCCGTGAGCGAGCCTTTCTGTATGACGAGTGGATGGGGGAACGTGCTCGGAATGGATCTGGCAAAAAATGCCAAAAGGCGGAGGAGAGGGTTCCGGCAGAAAAATTCTGGCGTATACGTATAAGTAAAGGGGGGGGGGGGGGTCGAATAATAACACTGTGTTGATTTGTCGAATAATAAAAAAAGTTCCGGGTAGCCGAACAGTAGCAGGATCAAATAGTGGTCGTGTTTTTTAGACAACCAGACGTGTGTCAAATAACTGTTATTATTCGACCCCTCCCCTTTACGATTGCTGCGCACGTGGGAAACTTTTATATTTTCTTCCTGAGCGCAGCGCCCCGTTTCTCTGGGTTTTGAGGTCTCTATTGGCTAGGTAAGTCACATACCCGACATGCATCGTACTTTTTCTGAACCACAATATTACTACCCACACCAGCTCGCAGCCAGGACCACCCGTGCCTCGAGTGCACAGGTGAAACCGTCTGGCTTTCAAAATCCGAGTAATCACCCCGAACCTGGTTGGAGTTGTCCTCCGTGGGCTGCAGAATACCGGGTGCCCAGGAAAAACATCAGAAACCCCGACGGGGCGTCACCAGAAATCCAAAACTTGAAACCTACCACTCAGCTGCCCATAAAATGCTCTGAAAGGGCGGGAAAAGTGGTCGGACGCTCGTTTAGGCTGAGATGATGGCTGCAGAATGCGAAAACAAGGCAAAATCACCTCCACAAGCCAATTCCTTCGTGCAAATTAGGCAGGTATGACACCTGGAGTATTTTCCGGCTCCGTAGGTTGATAACAGTTGCTGTTTTGGGCGTCAAATGTCAAAGAACCAGCTGGTTTCGAGCGATTCGTTGAAAAGCGCAGAGTGCGGTGAGCACGCGCACGTACGGGATCGGCACTGCGACGAGCACGAAGCCATCCCGCAAGGACAGAGCACAGGATGCAGGACGGTACTCGCCTCGACTGATGAGACGCGGCACCGCGAACAGGGGAAAAATCCTAATCACTGCCTTTCACGCATTTTTGATGCCACCATCAAGTCTGTAGGTGTCGTTGTATTCGGGTCTGGTCTCTGGGGTGGGTCTGGGAAAATAGGGGAGGTTAAGAGAGTCTGCGGTGATCTCCGTCGGTCGGGTAGTATTTTATGCTACCATGTGTCTTTGTATCACACTGCACACACACTTATACACGCATTCATGTGAAGAGGTGGGGGGGGGGGTGTTTTTTTCCCGTACCCCTCCCCCGCAACGACGGCAAAGGTGACTGCTGACTCCTTTCATGGGCAGGTTGTTCTCTGCCGGCGGAAGTTGGTTGGATGAGCTGTATTTTTTCCGGGGTTTTTTTTTTTTTTTTCTTCTTTTTTTTCTCCTTCCTGATACGCAGTCACACTTTCCTTCTTCCCACCCCCCCTCCCGACTTTCGTCCTGGTTAGCTGCGCGGGAGTTTCTCCCTGCGTTTTGTTTGGTGTTGGAAGGCTCGTCGAGATAAAGCGTGCACGGTGGAACCCAGCCTCAGAAAGCTTGGCTAGGCTGGACTCCAGCATCGTGTAAGCCGCCGTCAGGCTCAGTGGTGGTTGTTTGCCGCCGACTTCGCCCCCTCGCAAGCAGTGCGCTGCTGGTGGAGAAGAAGTTGTGGTGCGGCGTTGGTAGACGGCCGGGCTGATGTGCAGCTGCCAATCAATGGCGGGGAGGTGTTGTACGAAGGGTCGTCGTTAGACAACCTTTCACTACGAAGTGCAGGACCTTGAGGCTGGACTGCCTCCTCACCTCCCAACAAGTTGCCTGTTAAACTCATTGGTGGCTGTTCGCCGCCGATTTCGCGAGCAGAGCGCTGCTGGTGGAGAAGAAGTCGGAGTGGCGCTGGTACACAGCCGGGCTGATGTGCAGCTGCCAATCAATGGCGGGGAGGTGTTGTACGAAGGGTCGTCGTTATACAACCTTTCACTACGAAGTGCAGGACCTTGAGGCTGGACTGCTCTCGGTGACCTCCTCACCTTCCAACAGGTTGCCTGTCAGACTCATTGGTGGCTGTTCGCCGCCGATTTCGCGAGCAGTGCGCTGCTGGTAGGACCATACGGGGGAGGGGTTGTACGAAGGGACGTCGTTTGACAACCTTTCACTACCAAATGCAGGACCTTGAGGCTGGGCTGCTCTCGGTGATCTCCTCACCTCCCAACAGGCTGCCTGTCATGGCTGTTCGCCGCCGACTTCGCAAACAGAGCGCAGCTGGTGGAGAAGAAGTCCCGGTAGACGGCCGGGCTGATGTGCAGCTGCCAATCAATGGCGGGGAGGTGTTGTACGAAGGGTCGTCGTTAGACAACCTTTCACTACGAAGTGCAGGACCTTGAGGCTGGACTGCCTCCTCACCTCCCAACAAGTTGCCTGTTAAACTCATTGGTGGCTGTTCGCCGCCGATTTCGCGAGCAGAGCGCTGCTGGTGGAGAAGAAGTCGGAGTGGCGCTGGTACACAGCCGGGCTGATGTGCAGCTGCCAATCAATGGCGGTGAGGAACGCCCGCTCGATGCGGGACAGTTCCCCGAGGCTCACCCCCGCCGCGTGCGCGTAGAACGTGTTGTACGACGGCACGTCGTTCGACAGTTTTTCCCCGAGCAGCAGCGCGCCGATGAGGACGCGGACGCAGTTGCCCTCCGTCACAGGGCACCCCGTCACAATCACGAAGCTGTCGAGCAACGCGGAGCAGAGGACGAGCTCTTCGCGGCCGCACCCCGTGACGCCCGCCCACCTCCGCAGGACCTGGGGTACGGTCGCCTCGACCGGCGAGCCGGCGCCACAGAGCGTTTTGAACACGGAGCACTCGGCCGCTTTGTCGCCGGTCTCCGCCGACTTCGACCGGGCGCTGACCCTTTCGAGCAGATTGGACACCACCGAGATCGCGTCTTCGACACCCTGCGGCAGCGCGCGGTCTGGTGCGGAGGCAGTGTGCGCGCGGGTTGATGATAGGCGGTGCAGCACTTCCTCGCACGACGTGTTCGACGCGGCGGTCGCGATGCTGGTGATGCTGTGCTTCCGCGAGCCGCGGAGGAGCATAAAGTCGTCTGAGTTCACAGGGGCCACCGACACCGGCGAACCCTCCCCGCACGAGTGCGGTGACACCTTATGGCTGCTGCTGCTCCCGCCCCTCTGGCTTGACCTCTCTAGCAGAGCCTTGATCGCCTGCATCGGCACGACTCCTGAAGGCGGCGTCATTGGGTCGCGGCTCTTTTTTTTTTTTGTGGTTTTCTTTTTTCTCTTTTCTTGCTCTCTCTCTCTCTCTCTCTCTCTCTCTCTCTCTCTCTCTCTCTCTCTCTCTCTCTCTCTCTTTTTTTTCCGAAGCTTTCGGACTTTTCGAAAAAGAAAGAAAACTCCCGAGACGAAACCCAGAGAATGTAAGGGAAAGTGACGGTAGCTTAGCTACAACCAGGGAGGCGCGAGGTGTCCGGGTTTCGTGTCTCTTGGGTGCTGTTGTGTATCTTTTTTATTTGCCTCCGGACTGGGTGAAATCAGTTCTGAGTGCAAAAAAAAAAGGAATATAGACTCTCCTGCAGGAGAAAAGACGGGAAGCGGCGGGAAGGGGTTGTGTCGCTTTGTTGTTTTTTTTTTTTTTTTTGCTTTTTTTTGTCTTTTGTCGTAGCTTTTTTCTCTCTTTTTTGGATATTTTGTGCTAGCTTGGGACCTTCTGTGCGTGTGTTAAAAGTCCGGGTTTGTTTGTGTGTGGGCTTCGCCCTTTTCCTTTGTATTCAGCCGACAATTAGCGAGGTGCTAAAGATGTTGAGGCTTGGCCTTCTCGGTGGGAATCCTTCTTGCCCGAAAATGCAGGGCAGGTGATTTACCTTTGTGTTTTCTTTTTTTTTTCTCGCGTTGTTTCTCTTTGTCTGGAGGGTGCGTGGTATGAAGGTAGCAAATCAAAGGGCGTGCCTCCACCGTCAGGTGGGCTAGGCTAGTTCCGGGGTGGTGTCCTGCGCCCTGACTGGGTGCCGTCCGGCGGACAGCTGCGGACCCGTACACGCGAGGGACCTCCCACATCGACTTGAAGCCTTCGTCTTGCATCACCTTGTCTCCACTCCCTGCCTCACGGGCTTCTTCGGTTTGTGCTCGTCTGCGCTTGTCGATGCGGCACGGCTGCGCCCCCGGCGCCCAGCACAGCCGAACCGCACCTTCCGCGAGCGCCAACATCTCCTTCAAGTTGATGTGGGAGGTCCCCCGCGTGTAGAGGTCCGCCATAGATCCGTGCGTTATGAGTTGCTCCTTGGGACCGGGGTTTCGTTTTTTCGCAGTTTCGCGAATGCTTAGTGCAAAAAAGGGAGGCGCTTCGTTTTGTTTGTGCGTGCCGGTGATCGTTTTCCCACATGTATTTACCCTGTGTACATTCAGGTAAGGAATTCTGATCAACCAAACGCTGCCTACGTCTTTTTAGCCCGCACAATACATTGAAGGGCAACCCGCAAGATTGTTAGTACTAGGCCAATCTGTGGTATTGACCCCTCCTAACTCACTCTGGCGACTGTCCAAGAGTTCGCTTTGCACGTACATGCTCATCCCGTTTCTTGTGGTGTCATCCCGTTTCTTGCGGTGCCACACCGTGGGATCGGGTTTCGTTTCTTCGCAGCTCCGCGAATGCTTAGTGCAAAGAGAGGCCAATCTGTGGACCCGCGATTTTCCTGGTCTGGTCGTTGTTCGTGTTGACCCTCCTACCCCACTCTGACGACTGGCCAAGAGTTCGCTTTGCACGTACGTGCTCGCTAAGCTCAAGCTAGGTGGTGTGTGAGACGTTGCGTCTCTTCCCTTCCTTGCCGGTTTGCATGCTTCTGCGGCCTTTGCCTTCGCCTTTACGGGCGGCGCTGGGCACGTCTTCTTCCGTGTTGTGATGTGTCGTGTTGTGTGTGTGTGTGTGTGTGTGTGTGTGTGTGTGTGTGTGTGTGTGTGTGTGTGTGTGTGTGTGTGTGTGTGTGTGTGTGTGTGTGTGTGTGTGTGTGTGTGTGTGTGTGTGTGTGTGTGTGTGTGTGTGTGTGTGTGTGTGTGTGTGTGTGTGTGTGTGTGTGTGTGTGTGTGTGTGTGTGTGTGTGTGTGTGTGTGTGTGTGTGTGTGTGTGTGTGTGTGTGTGTGTGTGTGTGTGTGTGTGTGTGTGTGTGTGTGTGTGTGTGTGTGTGTGTGTGTGTGTGTGTGTGTGTGTGTGTGTGTGTGTGTGTGTGCGTGTTGCGTGCTGATCAGCAGATGATATTCCGCAACGAATCGTGTTGTTCCGCGGGACTAGTCAACGGGCTCAAACAAAGGGGGGTTTCCTTGTAAGTCGACGAGTTCATTATTTGTCCTCTCGTGGGCAGGCAAGACGGTACAGAAGATACTGATTCATGATGTGGTAAAAAGGAGCAAGGCAAGAGCGGAAGAAGATAGGGTTGGCGTTGGCTGAGCGGAGGCTGGAATCCCATTCCGTTTCGTGGGACACACCCGCGGCTCGAACTGGGGGGGAAAGCTTAGTCCAATGTTTAGGCAGTACAGCCTGCCTTCGGGCAGAAGGATCCTTGCGCATGTGAGTTTCGCGACCCCCCCAGAACCGGTACGTTTCTTCAATGGGGTGAGACGAAGAGGGCGAAGGCGGTGCAGCCTGCAGCACCTTCCCAGCGTCTGCTTGCGCTCTTGGCGAATAGGTAAAGAGCTAGCTCAGAAGCGTAGGAATTCCAACCTAGAGCAGGGATGAAGGCGCAAATGCGGAAGCTCGCTTGTGGGGAGGCGGCGGAGTCTACGTGCAGAACCCGTTTGGCAATCAAGGCCCGGACTGGATGCCGGTGCACGGCAATGTCATCACATGGATCTGCCCGGTGGAGCTCATGTAAACAGCTACCGCGCGGAGCAGGTCTCTCTCCTCAATGCGGTCGAAATTTTGGACGAAGAGACAGCGCAGGAAGCTGCTACGCAGGCAGGTACTGAAGAACCGAAGGTGGCATGGGTACTCAGCGACTCACAATCATTGGCAAAAGAGCTCAGTCTGGGCGCCCACCGGCAGAAGCGACGCCTGAATCAACTGATCTGGCTTAAATTCGGTAACATCGTGAAGAGGGGTCCATCCTGATCCTTCAATTCGTCTTCGGTCACTGCAAGCTTCCTGGCAACGACCTGGTGGTGCTCGTGTGGTTCGCAACGGATTCCTCTTCGCGTGCTTTCCTCGGGAGGAGGTTTTGTGCAGGCAATCGCGAAAGATTAGTACGGCCCGGAACCGGTATGCTGAGGCCTAACTTGAGCCGGTCCGTCCCTATCTCTTGAAACTGCATCGAAGTGCCTGCCGCTGTTTATCACAGTGAGTCACGGTCCACCTCCACCACGGTCCACCACGGTCTATCAGGCCATCCCTAGTCCCTAGAGCTGCATCGAATTGCCCGGTGCTGTATTCTTCGGTCTATCACGGTCTATCAAGAGGGGATGGACCGGCTCATAACTGGGGCCCTAGCCCATGTGGCTAGGCTTCTTCTGTGCAAAGAAGCCCGTTTTTCTGGGTTTAGAGGACCCTTTTGGCTACTCAGGGCACTTCACTGGGAAGAGTCGACGGGGAGAAGGACAGTGCAGCCTGCAGGACTTTTCCCAGCGTCTCCTTGCTCTCTTGACGAAAAGGTAAGGGGGCTAGCTCAGAAGCGTGGGGATTCCGACCCAGAGCAGGATGAAGGCGCTAAAGCGAAAACTCGCTGGGTGGTGCTTGTTGTTTTGTGGTTCGCAACGGATACTTAGCGTTTATTGTGGTTCGGAGGTTCAGTGTTTTGGGGTCACCGGTTGACAGGCTGGGGGGCGGGTAGTATGAGGGATGCAGGCATGATTACACACGCTCGGGCGAATCCAGTTTGCGGAACTTCTTCTTCGGCGACTTCAGCGGGGCGGCCGCGGGGGAGCGGCGGGGGGAGCGTTGCGGGGCGGCCGCCGGCGAGCGGTGCGGAGACCGCGACGGCCGCCCGCTTCGCGGCGTTGAGCCCCCAGCGGGCCCTCATCTGGACGAGGAGGAGGAGGAGACGCTTCGTCGGGGTGCGATCAGGAAGTGGCGTCGGCGTCACGCTTCCGCTTTTTGTCCTTCTTCGTCGCAACAGCGGGCTCGTCGTCGTTCTGCCGTTTCGCCTTCTTCTCCTTCTTGTCTTTCTTCGCCGCCGGTTCTTCGGCTTCGGCTGCCTGCTTCTTCTCTTTCTTGTCTTTTTTGGTCTTCTTCGCGGTGGTTTCTTCCACAGCGACGTCTGGTTGAAGCGATGATGCCTTCTTGTCCTTTTTCTGCTTCTTCTCCTCTTCGTCTTGCTCCGGTTCCGACTTTCGCTGTTTTTTGGCTTTTTTGGCCGGCGGCTCAGCCTCGGCGGGCGAATCCAGTTTGCGGGACTTCTTCTTCGGCGACTTCAGCGGGGCGGCCGCGGGGGAGCGGCGGGGGGAGCGTTGCGGGGCGGCCGCCGGCGAGCGGTGCGGAGACCGCGACGGCCGCCGCTTCGCGGCGTTGAGCCCCCAGCGGGCCCTCATCTGGGCGACGAGGAGGGCGCTCGACTGCGCTTCGACGTCGCGGATGCGCGCGATTTTGGCCTGCGAGTTGGTGTGCCGGGCCAGCTTCCCAAACCGGGCTCCCTTGCACGCAGCAAACAGGTCCGCGTCCGAGACGACCGAAATAGGGCCTCCAGCCCCTTCATCCGAGGAGGAGGAGTCGCTGTCGTCGGAGGACACTTCGGGGTCCTTTTCGATGTGACCGTCGACCAGCTTCGCGTGGGACGGGAGGAAGTCGTGCTCCTTTGGCAAGTCGCCCGCCGCCGCCGCCGGCTCGGGCGCCGCCGCTGGAGACGTGCTCGGCGAGACGGCGTCGCGCTTAGCGGCTTTCTTGCCCTTCTTCTTCTGCTTCGTGCTGCTGTTCACTTTCGCGAGAGCGTCGTCCAGGAGGTGAGCGAATTTCTGCCGGATGGGAGGAAGGTCTTAGTTGTAGGTTACAGCATAAGCGGTAATTTTGGCGGTCTTGATTGGGGGGATTTTTTATGTTGTCGGAACGGCCAGAATCCGAGATTTTGCGATTTTTTGGCTTTTGTCGAATAATGTTTTCCCCTTTTGGCACACGGCTTTCTTGCCCTTCTTCTGCTTCGTGCTGCTGTTCATTTTCGCGCGAGCGTCGTCCAGGAGGTGAGCGAATTTCTGCCGGATGGGAGGAAGGTCTTAGTTGCAGGTTACAGCATAAGCGGTAATTTTGGCGGTCTTGATTGGGGGGGATCATCTTGGCATTTTTTTATGTTGTCGGAACGGCCAGAATCCGAGATTTTGCGATGGTTGGCTTTTGTCGAATAATGTTTTCCCCTTTTGGCACACGGCTTTCTTGCCCTTCTTCTTCTGCTTCGTGCTGCTGTTTACCTTCGCTCCTGCGGCCGACGGATGGGAGGTGGTCGAGGTGGGGGGGATTGCGAGAATGTCTGCTTCGTGCTGCTGTTCACTTCCGCGAGAGCGTCGTCCAGGAGGTGAGCGAACTTGCGCCGGATTGGAGGGGTCGTTATCATTGGTGCTGGTTTTGAGGAACAGGGGTTTTTTGTGTTTCCGACGATCCCGAATGGACGTACAGATTGGTGTCTTTCGACCTTTTGTATGCTTGTGGAGTTCAGCTTAGTGCGTGCTTGTGGTGATCGGTGGGGTTCCCAAAAGAAATGTTTTGTGTTATCGTATCTTCGAGCTAGACTTGATCTCGTGCATTAGCCAAGTGGCCCATTCTGTTGTTTTTCCGCTGGGCTCCTGATAGCGGACTCGCGCGCAAACGGACAGTATGACTGCAGTGTTGCGGGCCGCAAATTCATCCAACATTGCCTGTAGGTTACCTCACTCTGTCCAAAGATGCGCGTGAGGTTGGCTTCGGGTCCGTAGCATAGAATATGTCGTTCGTCGCCAGCCGTCAGGACATGATCTGCACTTCCTCGGTGGTAGCAGCCTTCTACGGCGCACTCGTTGCGGGTTTTGAACGGCATGATGGCTCTACGGGTGAGTGCTTGGAGGAGGTCCGTAGCTCCATGCAGGTTCCGCAGCGCCCGCAGGGCTTGTGCGCTGAGGCAGCGAGGTGGTACATCGGAAGATAGTCGCTTACGGACCGCGGTGTCGCGACTGTCGGTACGGTTTCTCCTCACGAAGAGTCCGTTTTCTTCGAGTTGCACCAGGTCACCATTGTCGTCTTCGGTATCGTCTTCTTGCCACCGTTGGTACAGTCTGGCAACGTTGGCCTTGCGGTAGCACCATTCTACGTTGGATGTGCCGCTGTTTTCGTAAGCGGCGTTTGCTGCGGCGTCTGCTGCGTTGATGTCGTCATTGTCGCTGTGTCCCCTGCCCCACTGCACATCTGGGAGGGTGCACAGCACCATGGCGACCGGGTCTCCTTTGCGGGGGCTCCTTAACCGGGCGATGGCGCTCATGCTGTCGCTTCGCGGCTTGGCCATCGCGTGGGGCTTGACTTCCTTCACAGCAGTCGCTAGAACCATCATCGCACACAGTTCTGCTTGTGTGCTCGAGCTGATCCTCCCATGGATCTTCGCCCCGTAGGCCTTGTCGTTGACGCAAATTCCGACAGCGTCTCTGCCTTCCTTTTTTTTTTTTTTTTTGCGGTGGGGTCCAGTGCAGGCTCGACCGCTCGACCGGTCAAGTCACTTTCCGAAAAAAACTTTTTTTTTTTTTGGACAGGAATTTGCCACAACTTTTTTTTGCACTGGTGAATACAGGTCAAAATCCATCCTATGCCAGAAAAAAAATTCCCACGCTACGCGTGGGAAAACAACATGTGGTGTTTTAGAGTAAATGTTCGCTTGAAACTCTGGGTTTTAGCTGAAACGGGCAGTCTCACAAAGCTAGTACACTGTCGTGCTTCAGTAGTAGGACGGCTTAATACGACTTTTCTAATAGCTTCGCTTGTGAATCATTAGTGCCATGAACAGGTCGACAACCCAGGTTCTCTGTCACATCGTCCATCATACAAAAGATGGGCCCAGAGTGACGAGTCGAGAGCAATAATTTTTTTTTTTTTGTCAATTCGACCAGCCGGTGACTGCACTGGTGGGGTCTGCTTGTGCTGCCTCCATTATTTTACACTCGTTCTCTTCTCTGCTCACTACTGTACGTCCTCTTTCACTCCTTTACACGCTTTGGCTGGACAAAAAATACTCCTACGACCGACGGATGGGAGGGGGAATGGATGTGTGTTCAACACCGCACTGGTCCCGTCTACGCCGGACGAGACTGTTCCGTGTGTCAAGAAACTAGTGCCCCCGAGTGGGGGAAAATCTTAGTTTAATGTTTAGGCAGAGCACTGCCTCTCATGCATGGTTGATGCTAGCATCAAGTCTTCTTCGAGGAAGATGTTGTCTAGGAAAGGGATGCAAAATAGAAAGAGGTAAAAAGGGGTAAAAAGGGGAGTGTACGGCTCCCAAAGTGGCGCGGTGTTGTGTGCACCTCGTTCTTCGTCTCATGTTTCGCTCTTGAACGCAGACCAATCCAAAGTCAGAGCTCATCAGTAGATCCTTTGGACGGGGACTTTCGGTCCTGTTCAGGTGCTATCACAACTTTCTGGTTCCAATGTATATATCGCATCCTTCCTTCGTCAAATTAAAAAACATAGTATGGCCGGTGGTGTGATCCACCCTGGAGTTTTTCCGGGTTTGTGCCGGGTTTGTGCCGGGTTTGTACCGGGGGGGGGGTCCGGGTTTTTTATTTTTGTCTCCCCAGCACCCGCTAGCACCCTTGGTCGTGGAGATTTCAGGCTTCGCGGTGGATTTTGCCACGTTTCATGATCGTCTGGTGCTCGTGGGGGTTTGTCCCGCACTTTGCGGTCCCTCGCCCTTCTGTCATAATCAGCCTACGGGCTTCGGTATCGTGTATATTTTGTCGGTTTGAGGCCCCTTCCGTAGCTTGGAAAACGGAAAGAGAAGCAAGCATCTCCATCGATTCAGAACGAGGGACAGAAGTTCCCACGCTCAACCCGCTCGGCTGTGCCATCGGAACAGAAGTCGGCAACAAGCGGTTCGGACGGGCGGGTTCCCCGCCCATCAAGTACAACCGGTTTTCCCTCTCGCCTGATGGCCTGAGCAGACTGCTACCTTTGGTTCTGCATCCTTTCAAACTGTGGCTGACCAAGCCGCTGTTTGAGCTCTGCAGGGGTTTCGATGCACTCCAAAATGCGGGTACCAACAACCCCGGCAGCTGGGAGGAATGGCTACCGAGCATGGGTGCGTGGCGTTCGTGGACGCGCAACTGCATGCAAACAAGCGTCACGCAATTAGCAGAGACAGGTCACCACTCGTTCTGCAGTGGAGTTAGCATTAGCTCAATGTGTCGGGAGCAGTAGTTGTCGACTGAAAAGTACCGCGGATGCAGAACATCGATGCAGACGATGATGCCGCAAATGCAGCTTTCTGCGAGCAGGCAAGATGGCAAGCGAGAGAGCGTGCCGTACCCCAGGCAGGTCGCTCGAAAACGGCGACCCGAAATGGAAAATTCACCCCCAGGAACAATACCCAGCGGACTGGAAGCGCAGGCAGGCCCGGATGGAAGCATGAGGTGAAGCAGATGGGACAGAGGAGCGGAAAAACGGGGCCGCACCAGTGGCAGACCCGGACGTTGGGGTTAAACAATCGAAGAAGAAGTGTAAAGACGAGGAAACACCGACTCGGGCACACCGGCCGAGAACAGCCAATCATGGAACCCAGGCTACGGCGCGGTGGTGAAGTAACGAAGCTCGCTCGCTAGCATCCGGCAAGAGCCAGCATGACACATGAATTTGGAATTGATGCTTCATTTGGAAACAGCGAGGGCAGAGGGTTAATCTGCTTGTACTAGGCTCCTCGGTTCCCGTAGTATCGGGGGAGTTTGAGGCAATTGCTGGCTGGTGGTCGGTTGTAGTCCGTTGCGTCAAGCACAACCGGGCTTGCCCTCTGGAGGCTTTGGAAAATAGTGGTTCCTGTCTGTCAGAGATGTGCATTCAGCGCTGCAATGGCAAAGCATTCCAGGTACCGGTGGACCTACATATTAATTGGTGTTGGTTTTTACTCGACAGGACCGTGGTGCCGTCGGTTTAGCTTGATTGCAGCGATCACCTGCCATAACCTGAAGGGGTAGTGCAAAATAAAAAATCGGACCTTGAGTTTTTCCGGGTTTGTGCCGGGTTTGTGCCGGGTTTGCACCGGGCATATGGATCACACCAATGGCGCTTTCTTTTGTTTGTGCGCACTAGCGGAACTCACCTGCTTTGGTAAGTTTCATGTAGTACGCTGCCAGCTACTAATTCTTAGTACCAACAATGCATTGTTAACACAAAAAAGGGGGTTCTGGTTTGGGTTGTGGCTCGTAACCAACCGCCACGGGGCACTGCTTCCACTGAGTGAAAGTGGCTATACCTTGTCAAGGAAAACGATGGAACCGTTCGAAACGAACTTTCCGTGGGGGAAAATGTTTCTTGGGTTTGAAGAGCGCGTGGTGCCTGCACCACTGGGGAGGGAAAAGAATGTGGGGTCAAAGGGTACCTTGACGTCTTTTTCTTTGAACGCGG
Source organism: Diplonema papillatum (assembly GCA_030068145.1). Lineage (NCBI taxonomy): Eukaryota > Euglenozoa > Diplonemea > Diplonemida > Diplonemidae > Diplonema > Diplonema papillatum. Next base: position 211,370 of record JAPJBO010000114.1, read on the forward strand.
CTTTGTCCGCGCCGAGCCCGTAACCGTCTTGCTTCTTGTGCACGCGTATATATGTGCTGGCCCCTTGCAGGTCCTTGCCGACGCCGGCACCCTCTTTCCAGCCATACTTTCCGAGCAATGCCGCAGGATCGAACCTTTTCTTTGCAGCCTTCTCTTCAGCTTCGGGCATTTTGTGTTCTTTGTTTTGTGTTTCTGGCTACTCGCTCAGTCAGTTGCCTGTGACGACATTATTTTGATGTTCGACGTTTTAGGTTACGGTGTAGTGTATGCACACACCACCACAGACGGGACGTTTTAGGTAACGGTGCAGTGTTTACATACACGTAGTGGTTCCACAGACGGGACGTTTTAGGTAACGGTGTAGTGTTTATATACACGTAGTGGTCCACAGACGGGACGTTTTAGGTAACGGTGTAGTGTTTATATACACGTAGTGGTCCACAGACGGGACGTTTTAGGTAACGGTGTAGTGTTTATATACACGTAGTGGTCCACAGACGGGACGTTTTAGGTAACGGTGTAGTGTTTATATACACGTAGTGGTCCACAGACGGGACGTTTTAGGTAACGGTGTAGTGTTTATATACACGTAGTGGTCCACAGACGGGACGTTTTAGGTAACGGTGTAGTGTTTATATACCACTCATTCCACGAAAAAGTGTCACAGATTTCGGCTTTTTTCGGATTTCTGCCGAAAATTTCCATCTGCAGGTCCGAAAATGGTCGGTTTCGAGATTTTGAGGACACGTTTGAATCCGTTGAGGACAGGGCTTTCCGAATATCTGGTCGGATAAAAATTTTGACCGACCCCCCCCCCCATAAATTGAGGCCGGGTCTCCAAAAAATGGGGTCTGAAAATCGACTTTTTTTTTTCTAGGCATGCAGGAACAAGTCAGATTTGACTCGCCACAGAATTCTACGGGGGTGCCGATACGGTCCCGTGACAGAACTACGCGATTCCTCAAAAATTTGGCGGAAAATCCCAAAATTGTGCCTCCTCCTGCCGGATAGGACGAAATTTTTTTCTTTCGAGAAAAAAAAAAAACACCCAAAGCGGGACTCGAACCGGCGACCAAAAGAGTCATTGGTGAGTGCACTGACGGCTACGCTACTTGTGCCAAAATTTCGATCTGTTCTGTTCTGTTCTGTCTGGCGGAACTTTTACTGCAGCCTGGGCGAGGCTAGACGGCCTAGTCCTGCAGGTAGTACAGGGGTTCATTGTACCCGCTGTTTACTCCGTTGTTTGTTTGGTCCTACCTCCAAGGAATCGAAGCTAGGGCTTGCTTCCGGGAGCTTATCCCCGAACGCCTGGAAAGTCTCTCTGGTGGGATTCGAACCGTCGTTGTTCACCTCATAGAGGTAATTTGGTCCCTCGTCCTACCGACTCAGCCAGGTGTACCCCTAATTCGATAGTATTTTTCTCTTATTCCCTCGCAAACCACCAAAATGGTCGCTGGTTCGATTCCTCGCGGCGTCGAGCGTTTTGGAGCTCGTAGTGCGTGTTCTGCTTACAGTGGTGGTGTAGCGGGGGTCAAACCGCAGACTTCCTGACGGGGCACGCGAACCACCGGAAGGATGATTCAAATAGCGAAAATGAAATCGCCCGCGTTTTTTTCGCCCGTGGTCTAACGGGTAGCACGCCCACTTGTGGTTCTGGGGGTGCTTGGTTCGATTCCTGCGAGGAGTGTTTTTTTTGAGGACCAAAAATCGGCCCAAAAACGTCTAAAGTGCCATCTGGGGGTCAGATTTTTGGCTATATCGAGTTCCAAAAAGGTGCCGATACTTGCCGTGGATAGCTCTTTCCATCCCAAAAAAAATTTCCGAATTTTGCTCAAAATTTGACCTGAACATGTCGGATATGAGGAAGCAAAATCTGTGACACGTTTTCGTGGAATGAGTGATACACGTAGTGGTCCACAGACGGGACGTTTTAGGTAACGGTGTAGTGTTTCTACACGTAACCCCGAGCTCACGCCCATTTAAAGTTTGAGAATAGGTCGAGGAAGCGATTTCCCCAATGCCTCCAATCATTCGCTTTACCTGGCGTAACTCCTGTTTTGGTTCTAACTATCCTGAGGGAAACTTCGGAGTGAACCAGCTACTAGATGGTTCGATGGGTCTTTCGCCCCTATACCGCGTGTGGAGGTCCGCAACCGACAGGGGCCGTTAACCCCTAAAAACAGGAGTCTGCTCATCGAGGGCGTATGCCGGGTAAATTTGGGCCTCAGAATACGGGAGAAGCATGGCAGGCTGCCAAGGAAAAGAGGGAAAAGTTCGGGCAAAAATATTCTGGCTTCGCCAGATTATTTCTGCCCACACTCCTATGTAGCACCACCACGCGTGCACACACGCTCATGCGACGCTAGGTGTAGATATGTGGATACATTCGCTGCTAGGATGATCGAAGTTGAGCTCCCGTTGGGTCGAGACATCCACCCATCCTTCTATGGAGTGGTTTCAGCACGTGGCAGCTATACACCACGAGGGTGTCCTCTAGGGTACCCGTCTGTAGTACCACTACGTGTGCGTCTGTAGTACCACTACGTATAAACACTACACCGTCATAGTTGGCAAGCAAGGCAAATTTAAGCAAAGTTGGTGACCCCCGAAAAAAGCAAAGTCGAGTTGCTTCAGATTTGCTTCAGATTCGCTTAATTTTGCAAAATTGAAGCAAATTTAAGCAAAGTTCGGCAGGAATGGTCCGGGCCTACGGGTAGGACGAAACCTGCCGTTCAGTGTCGCAGCTTTGCGAAGCGCTGCCTGCGGTACGGCTCGCACCTTGTCACCGATCTTACTTGCCGTCTGCTCTTGTATGGCAGCCTCGTAGGTGGACATCGACTTCGAACGCCTGCTGGTTCGGTGTGGCCTCTTGTTGCGACCGGCCATGTTCCCACCTCGTTGACGTGCATCTACTGCCCCCTGTTTTTTGAACATGACCCACCGGACAGTAGAGGAAAGAGTGCCCTTGTTCATGTCTAACGCCCCCTGCCCTCATAGACCCTTGATCACATCGAGTCGTTCTTCAGCTTTTCTGGTGTCATGTTGGGGGTTTCGATCGTTGCTGTTCCGGGAAAACGGAATGGTTGACCATTGCGAGGCTTTCTTCAACAGCACCATTCTTGTCGCTCTGCACGGCTATCGTGCAACACAGTCCCGGCTCCGTTTCCGCAGGTTCGTTTTCTCAGTTGTCAAAATCCCTAGTGCATGATGCCTACTTTGCTTAAATTTGCTTAAATCTGTTTTTCTTTGCTTAAATTTGCTTTTATTTTGCTCGTAATCTGGGGCAAATATCCTAAGCAAATTTAAGCAAAGTCGTCTTTGCTTGCCAACTATGTAACACCGTTACCTATACCGTCCCGTCTGTAGTACCACAGGGCACCTGAGAGACTTGCTCTTGTGCTAGGAAGTCAGAACTCGGCTTGCGTCGCCGTACTATTTGCCACCGGCATTCGTTGAAATGAACGGAGAAACTCGGAACAGGTTTACTGAAGAGACAAAGCGAAGGGCGGAAACGTTTGACCAGCTCAGACCCGCGGGCCGCTGTTCTCCGATCGGCAAGATCGAGTCCAAGCCTCGCGGAGCACAGAAGGGAACCTGTAGCCCCACCTGTCGGCATTCGGCAGCGGCGAAGACATGTAAAAACTTGAATTTTTCTTTGAACCAACCACACCCTGAAGGCTGTGTGAAGTTCTCTAATCGACTTTTCGTGGTGCATCAACTCCCTCAGCGAAACTGTGAGAGGGTGGCCGCCTTTCGGTCGCCAATTCCTCCCGGTAGAGCAGTCCTGCAACCACATGCAGACGGGGGGTGTGGGGCAGTCGTCTGTCCCAAAAGCGCGTGGTGCTTGCATCCACTAGAGGCCGTTGTTTTAGAAACGGGGGGAAATCTTAGTTTCATGAATGTTGGGGGGGAGAAAATCTTAGTTTCGTGTTCAGGCGCGACTTGCCTCTCATGTATGTTTGATGCTGGCACCAAGCCTCCTTCGCGGGAATGCGAGTCTTACGTGCTTGGAATGGATGTGTGCTCAACGCCGCACTGGTCCCGTCTAAGCCAGGGACACATAAGGCGGGCCATCACTAGCGCGGGTGTGCTGCATAGTTCGCCACAGTCAGGATCATCCATTGAAGGTAAACCCGGCTCAGGGAGAGTCGTCGCACAACCAAGTCCGTACAATCAGCTAAAGAAAAGAGCGGCCGCCTTTCTGCGAAGTAACGCAGAGCACAGAGAGGGGGGGCAGTGCCGTGTGCAGCGCGAAAGAAAGGAAACGAAGTGCAAAGGGAAAAGGACGGCGAGGAAGTAATCCTTCGCAGCAGGTCGCCGACGCGACGCCTGATTAGGAATGCTTTTGGTATGTGTTCAACAGCCCTTGAACTCATTAGGCGGACCCTTTCACGCAGGGCTTACGCTCCGTTTTCGGTCTCAGAGAAAATACGTGTGGTCCACATATGGGCGCTTAAGGTTCGAGGGGGATAAAAACTTTCCCCTTATGTGCGACGGCAAAAAAAAAATAGCTATTTTTTCACGAGAGAAAGGTTGTTTTCTAGCACGAGTAGTTTTCCGGTGTGCCACGAGTGGCACACCGGAAAACTACGAGTGCTAGAAAACAACCTTTTCGAGTGAAGAAGATAGGTTTTCCACCGCACCAAGCGACTTTTCCACACGCGAGTGTTGCTGCACACCCCCCCCCCCACCAAACCCAAGCGGACTCACCCCCAGCGGTCCGCTTCTGTTGTCTACAACATCACTGTTGGGTCACACTCAAGCATTAACCTGGGGGCACCGCAAGTACCAGTTGCAAATGATGATGTCCGCGTTTACCTGCCATCTGATGATGCCTCTTCCGAGGAAGATGCTTGCTCCGACTCTGAATGAGTGCCTGCGTGTTGTTCGTCGTTCTTTGGCTTCCTGATCATCAATGGCACACATTTTCCTTTTTCAAGCTCACTTTGCAGCCGTGCCCGCAAGATTGCCATCAAGAGCCCATGACTTCTTCTCCATTTTCCGTTTACCCCCCCTGAAAATGTACCGCAAAGCACTAGAAAACGCAAAAAGTCTGCAGTGTAGAAAAGTAGTCTACAGTGTAGAAAAGTAGTCTACAGTGTAGAAAAGTAGTCTACAGTGTAGAAAAGTAGTCTACAGTGTAGAAAAGTAGTCTACAGTGTAGAAAAGTAGTCTACAGTGTAGAAAAGTAGTCTACAGTGTAGAAAAGTAGTCTACAGTGTAGAAAAGTAGTCTACAGTGTAGAAAAGTAGTCTACAGTGTAGAAAAGTAGTCTACAGTGTAGAAAAGTAGTCTACAGTGTAGAAAAGTAGTCTACAGTGTAGAAAAGTAGTCTACAGTGTAGAAAAGTAGTCTACAGTGTAGAAAAGTAGACCCCCCAGTGTGGAAAATAGCAAACCGAGCGTGTGGAAAAGTCGCGTGGCAGGTGGAAAAAATAGCGTCGCTAGGTAGCTACTGGACTTGGCGACACCTGGCTGTGAGGCCTTGACCGCTAGTGGGCCTAGACTCCCCTGCATGTGGACCAATAAATCAAATCCACATGTGGTACATGTGGATCCACACGTGGGGGAACAAAATCCAAAAAGAATCAAAGTGTGGAAATCCACACGTTCCACACGTTGAGCGTAAGCCCTGCTTTCACAACGCAGAATCTGCGTGTCTCCGGACGCACTTGGCACACGGCTACGATCTTGACTGGTACGAGCCATTGGCCGGCACGGGCAATCTCAACATTGAGCATCCGTGCTTCTGGTGAGACCAGAAGCGCCTTGATGCTTTGGCAAACGGGCGCACGAGCAGAAAATGCACTACGTTGCATGCGGTTGGCCTTATTCATCATCAGTTTTGGAGTGAAACGTTCGCTTACGACCCGGCACTTTGAAGTATCCGGGTGACCTTCGGCAAATGGACTTCATTGTTCATCGGGAGAATCATTGAGCCGCAGCTCTTGGCAAGAGAGATGGAAAAAAGAAGCCGTTTTCATTCTTCGCTTTTTCTCACAAACAGGGGAATCGGCCCTGCTTTAGGCTATGTTAGTTTCTCCCGACTCCCCAAATCATGGTAAGTACAAACTCGAGAGGTCGAGGAGTAGTTGAACACACTCGCTTTATGTTACGTTGGCTGGCCAAGGTTGGGACTTTGAGGTTTTTTGCAGTTTAAAGGCACGGTATCGCAGACGGTCTCCGCTTGACCATTGAGCCTGGGTATCGGAGCGATGGGTGAAGACATACGAGTGCGTCTCAAAAATACCTTAGAAATTGTCCATTTTCAATTTGCGGCAAAGGAGTTGCCACGCGGGTGTCTCTGACCCGTACCGTTCCTATACGAAGTTTCTGAGCTCGGATTGGCCACTAGATGAATCCCGCGAGGCTTCTAAGTCTCCCAAAATTCGATTCTATGGGGTGTTGGGTCCCCCCAAGCAGGAATTGCAGCACGTCGGAGAAAGTCTATGCTGATGGCAACGCCTGGTCGCAAATTAAAAACGGGCACAATTTCTGAGGTACTTTTGAGTTGACTTGTTTTTGCATTCTGCAGCCATTATTTCAGCCTAAACGAGCATCCGACCACGTATTTTGCATTTCCCGAGCATTTTAGGACCACCCAAGTGGTAGGTTTCTGGTTTTGAGCTGCTGGGGGCCCCCCTTTTTTCCGAATAACAGGGGTCTTTCGGGGTGAGGTACTCATATGTGTGCGTTTTAGCTTTGGCTAACCAAGGTGGTTACGAACGTGACCGACACCACGATCACATTCGTGATGCTTTCTTTCGAATAAGTGCATGCACCTGCCGCAGAGTTGGAAATTCTCAAAGGAAGAAATGACGCCAGCGTTCAAGAAAAAAGATTCGCCTTGTAGCTGCATTGCCTCTCGCCCAGGTCGTCCCCTCAAGCCTGCTTGTGTTGTATGTCGGCACAGGACGAAGGGGGCGAAGACGTGGAGACCGCGGGTCCCGGCGCCTGGCGGCGTGTTTGGAAATATTAGCAGGGTCGCAATCAGCGACGCTGGCGAATTGCACCAGTGTGGGGGCTGGCCTCAGGGCTCGCCCGTGCAGGAGCTCAGCCCCGGAGAGCCCCGGGTACAGCGTTGGCTCACAGCGGACGAATGAAGGTTCGCAACGGTTGCAACCGACAAAGGTGTGCACCACGGCGAAAGCGCGGGAAAAGTGACCCTTCTGGAGCCACGTAGCGAAAAGCTGGCATAGTGTGGTACTACTCATTTGCATGCAAATGACTCCCCACTAACGCAACAAGAAAACGGTTTCTTGAGGACGGTTGTGTACGCGTACGCTCTTCGGGTCGAAGAGCGAGGAGAGCGTAGGTGCACGTTCTTCTATGCATCAGCAATGCGTAGCATCACCTAGGCATAGTGGTCAAACGATTCGCATTATCGCATATTATCGCATTTGGGGGATTGACGCCAATTATCGCATTTTCATTCGCATTATCGCACGACTAAACCCTGGGCAAATACAGTGCTATGGACTATCGCGTATTATCGTATGCCGATTATATGCGATAATCTTGTGCGATAATGCGATAATTATATTATCGCATGCGAATCGTTTGACCACTATGCCTAGGAGGTGCTACGTGCTGTATACTCAGGTACGCCCAGGCTCGCCAGGGTTGGGAATGGATCTACTGATAGCGCAGTAGAAAGTGACCCCAGTTGTTCAGATTCATCCCCCCACCCACACTTGATTGCACCCCCTCCGCCCCCCCTCAGGCTATTTTCACTGTGGAGGGGGGAGACGCTACCTGTCACACTCTAAGGTGGTCACCACGGTGGGCGGTCAGAAAAAAAAAAATTTTTTTTTTTGCCCCAAATACCCCAAATACCACACTTTGGAAAAATTTTGTGGGCCCACTTTCTGGGCCAGGGAATTTGGACCATTTCACCTTAGAGAATTTGACCACCCAGCCTCCAAGGCAACTGCACGACGCACTAGTAAGGTACATAACTTGTGAAAATAACTAGTTATTTTATAACTAGTTATATTTGATAACTTGTGACTAGCACGAGCTAGTTATATAACTAGCTCGTGCTAGTTATATAACTAGCTTGTGCTAGTTATATAACTAGCTCTGCTAGTTATATAACTAGCTCCTAGGGTATTTTACGGGTGAAATGCATTGAAATACACCATCACTAAACAGCTACCACAGCTCGAAAGACACAAAATAACAAGAAAACAGCAGCCTCGCAGGGAATGTGCCAGCAGGACCAAGAAGGGAAGTGTGTTGTTACAAACTGAGGCCGTGGAAAATCAGAATGTTCCACACGATACTTCGTCTGATGCACTCCTATGAATGTGTGGACGCAGAAACTCTGCGGGCACATGGGAACTAACTGCCGAGAACCGGGCGCGACTGGGACTATCACTCAACGCATGCGCAGAGCGGATACGGATCGTGAAGGAAGAAACTGGGTTGCTATGCGCCGAGGCTGCCGCATCGTGGCTCCTATTATGCAAATTCTCTCACTTGTAACTTGCTCCTCATGGTATTTTACGGAGAAATGCACTGAAATACTGCCCACTGAACGGCGACCACAGCTGATATACACGAATAATCAAAATGAGCAAGCGCGCACGTGAGACAAAGGCGAAGACACCCGAGAAGAAGAAGCAGAAGTCCGGCGACTTGGAGCCGGACGCGAATGCCAAGACGGACGCGAACATCGTGGAAGACTTCGTGGAGTTGTTTTTGATGGTAAAGGAGGGAGAGGAGGTCCAACACGTGCCTTTGAAGGCACTGGTGGGACAGCTTTTTGGTCTCTCGTTGTCAACGAAGAATGGCATCCTCGGCAAGGCTATTGCCGCAAAGTTTCCTGCGCTCAAGGCGCTGAAAAACCAGACCCAAACAATTGGCTCAAAACTCTATTCGCTGCGGGTGAAAATGAACACCGACTTGGTGTTCCGCGGTGTCGGGCTCCGCAAAAAGCTGACGGCCACGGCGAAGGACTCGGAGGCGTACCACCGATTGAAGGCGGCTACGGTAGGCGATGTCAACCTGGAAACGGTTGACTTGCCGTCCTTATACAAGTGCAAGACGGCATCGGGGGCTATTACTCCCGCTGCTGCTGTCACAGGGACTCGCAGAAACAAGTGGCCGGACATCACTGTCCTGGGGAGGAAACAGGTGCGCGAAGAGGGTGTGGACGTCACCTACTTCTGCATCGTTATCGAAAGTGGGTGCAGTGTCGTGTCGACTGTGCACCCACCGACGCTGACAGGCAACCGGCTGGATTTCACGTTTCTTCGTGAACGTCCGTCGGAGCACTGTGAGGCTGGTTTGTACACCGGAAGCTACACCCTCCCTCCAGACGTCATGATCGACAGTGTCCGGCCCCTGCAGGTCCGGGGGGCTAGCGGGGGATTTGCAACCTTTGTGAACTTTCCCCTGTCGAGGAAGAAACATAGCGTGAGCCTGCAGCCCGGTGACTGGCGCAGCAATCCAGATGTCGTGGGGCTTTTCTCCGACTCGGGGGACGACGCTGATGGCATCGAGGATGAGGACGACGACGACAAAGACTCTCAAATCAAAGCCGACGTGGAGGATGATCCTGATGCCAGCGACAATGAGAGCGTGACGTTTGTTCCCAACTGAAAACCTTTTTGTTTTTGCAGCACCAAAATCAGATCATCCTTTTTATTTTGTACTCCGTTTTTTGAGCAAACCAAGGTACAGGCACATCACATACCGGTAAGCAACATTGACACTTTGCGGGTTACGTAAGCAACTTTTAAAACTTCGCTGGTCACAACAGTTTTTGATGAGTAGGATGCGGTCTTCCAGGTTCCTCGTAGGGAAGTGTCGAACGAGGAAGGAAATTTATTGTTAGAACCAGACCATGGATACCACTTGAAATCTTCCGCAGGACAAAAAAAATACTCCATTCTTTCCTGGCCAGCTTACACTCTTAAGAAGATGGACGCAGAAACTGTGCGGGCAATTGGGAAGATAATAGCCGAGAACCGGACGCGATTGGGACTATCACTCAACGCTTGCGCAGAACTTGGACGGATAGTGAAGGAAGAAACTGGGATTGCGATGGGGCTGTCGCAATCGGTCGTGGCCAAGGCCGGCGAAGACTTCAAGCTGATGGCAGGTAGGGCCCTGGGGAATATCGCGGAATCCCTCCAGTTTTTATTGCGCAAATTTCCGTTCAAGACGTGTAGGGAGGCTCCCTCCGTGATTATATTCATGGACGCGTACAACACGGGGAATGCCTTTCGCTCTCGGAGCTCCAGGCAGCGGCTGGCCATCTCCCTCTCGGCTGGGAGGACTGCGACACGCTTTCTTACAGTTTGTGACAAGCGAAAGCCGCAGTTCCACGAATGGTGGATATTCAACGCCTTGCCGCAGCTGACGCAGATTCAGACGGGCAGTTTCAGCAAAGGGAAGCACGCAGCCTCTGTACAGCTGTTTCGCTTCGGCGGGGATCATGCGGAGCTGTGGTCGCTGTTCAGTGGTGTTGGCGGTTCTGGCCATCGTAGTGCGTTTTGTACGACGGCTGCCGGTGACTGGCTAGAGCAACTGCACGCCTGCGAGAGGCTCAGCCTGCAAGAGATGCATGCAGCCGGCTATACATGCCACATCGCGCAACGGTTCCTGCAACCGTGCTTCACGATGACCCCGGCCCTGCACGACGTGAAAGGGATGATACGCCTCATTGTGCAGACGCTTCCGCACGCAGCAGGGATAGAGCTCGCTGTCATCGGCAGCATTGGCAACAACATGACAGGCTCCCAAGCACGCAAACTGCTGGCTGCCCTGATAGCGCAAACGCAAGGGAACCAGTTGACACTGTGTTCCCTCATGGATGTTCTCGTGTTCTTTCGCTATCAGGACATACCTGTGCGCTTCTTTTACGCAGACACTCCAGACAGCCAAATTGTGAAGTATTTTTTGTTCAGTTTACTGAGCTACCACGCACTCATCTTTGTGCTGGAGTGGGCCAATCCCGGAGTCACTCGTTCAGCTTATGCCCACAGTATGAGTCACTGGTTTGATGTTCAGGATGCCCATCGGTTGGTGACATCTGATGAAGCGTTCGAGCAGATGAATGGTGAACGCAAACGATGGGTGGCGTGCACGTCTCAACAGACGATGGAACGTGACTTGCAAGTGTGCGAGCTTCAGCACAAACACTTCGACAAAAAAGGTCAACGCACTCCACTACCGGAGCTTACACCCCCCGCAGCAGGAATACCGAGACTATTTGAGTACGACACTTTTCATTTTTGCATCTGCATTGTTCACAGGGGGAAAAATGCCACGACAAACTTAGTTGCGCGTCTCAAAAATCTGGGCCTTGGTGCGCACGTAGGTCGCAGAACGCGCTGGGGAATAAAATTCAATGCGACCCCGGGTGTTGAAACTAGTGAAATAATGTTTTGCGTTTGTGAGGAAGCCCCCTGGAAGCTTCGTCCTCCTGAGAGAGAGAAAGACAGCGCCGAAGTGGCTGAATCGGAAAGCAGTGATAGCAGTGAAGGCGAGGCGCACTCTTGTATCATATGCGGAAGGAGCTTCAGTCGGGTGTACGGTCTGTACGCACACTACGACTCTCAGCACCGCCCTGCCGTGACATGTGAGTGCAAGGAAGACTGTCCCGCCTGTGCGAAGTCTGTACTAAAACGTGGCTTGAGCCAACATATCTTGTACAACCATGCAAGTCTACTGACAAAGACGAAGTGTCCTCTGTGTCTTGAGAGCTTTTCCTCCGCAAGACTAAGAGACTCGCACATGAAGAAACGCCATCTGTGAGGGGAGAGAGCGGTGTTAGCTTTGTTCTCCGACCATCTGTCTCCTTCTACAGCTCTGTAAAGCATTTCTGTTCAGATCGATTACCTCAAGACGCTTCTTGCTTCACCGTTCCGCTAAGGTGAACACAACGAAGAGACAACCGAGACAGCCGAGCAGATAGCAGAAAAAGCGGGCCAGGATACCTAGTCCGAGTGATATACACGTCCTTTTTGACTCAACTCAATGCAGTTTCACTGTATTTCACTGGTTATTCTGCTGGGAGAGCTAGTTATATAACTAGCAGAGCTAGTTATATAACTAGCAGAGCTAGTCATATAACTAGCAGAGCTAGTTATATAACTAGCACGAGCTAGTTATATAACTAGCTCGTGCTAGTTATAAATTTCACTAGTCATTGAGCTAGTTAATAACTAGCAAAACTCCATAACTAGTGCGTCGTGTGCACTGTAGAGGGGGGGGGAGGGGGGGTCTGGTGTATCCGGCCATCCGGCCAAAGTGGCTGATCCTTAACAAGAGCGCTGCCCCCCCCCCCCCCCTTTCCCCCCACCCCGTAGTTGCTTCTCGTCACTTCTTGAACACGGCAAGACCATCCTGAAGAGGCACGAGCCTCGTGCCAACCAAGAACACTCAGTTCACGGAAGCGTGGACCGGTTGCGAGGGCCGTCCGACTACTTTTTCTTGACGACGGGGGAATATTTTCGGCCGTCGCGGCGTGGTGAGCCATCGGCAATTTGCAAAAGAACTCGCTCGGTAGGGGGTCAGCCGGCTGATGGATGGATGGATGGTTCTTAACAAGATGCTTGGGGGGGGGGGAGCGGAAACGAGAGTTGGGTAGGTGGCCGGCAACGCCTTTTCTGCAGGGTCTGCACGCGGCGGCTCGGGAACGCTCGCCTGCGATGGCCGAGACACTTCAAAAGACAGCCGAAGAATGGTCAAAGATGAACAGTGGTGTCACCTGAGGGGGGTAATTTCAGGCCGCCCATGCGATGAAGCCGTTAAGCACTGGGACTTTTAAGTACACGGACCGCATGGAGCAGCGGCTGCCGGCTTATCCCATGACACCATTTATAATACATGGAATGTATTATAAAACGCTTCCATGTGTCATGTAGTTGGTTACATGAATGAACTACATTGTGCAGAATGCAGAGGATCTGCCGGCACTGGGTGGCCAGCTCTTCGATCGTACCGTGTCGTGCTTCAAGCGCTTGCACTCATTCGAATCATCGTCTCCACGCGGTCGCTTTGCGTCCTATCATTTTCTTGCCGGTGCGCATGCTTCTGCGAACCCTGCCGATGGTAGCCCGGTGTCCAACCGTCCCTGGTACGGTGCACCCACAACTTCCCCGTGGTCTGAGTAGCCAAAAAAACTCGACGTAGCTGTTTGGACTCCGAATGGAAGGGGGGGGGTAGACCTGCATGACCTCACGTTCGTTCAACACGTGGTTCGGTAGTTACAGCACTTGGGATCCCTTCTGTTCTTTGTCGGGCAGCATCGTCGATGCATTTCCTTTCAAGCTGGCGCTTGTGTAAAACATTTGCCCACAATACATTGCGGCTGTTGAGGGAAAACTGTGGGCGCACAGTAGGACTGCCCCCTGGTTAAGTGACTTGCGACAACAACGAGTGGTGACACGCATTGCGGCGGGGGGGGTGTTCAGCGGCGGCGGGCAACCCTCAGGGCAAGGGCCATGCCCAGCCCGAACGTCGCGGTGCCGGCAGCGCCGGGGGCGAAGCCGCCCGGGCCGAGCTTTCTGTTCACGACCTTCATCTTGTTCTCCATGAGCTCGTCGATGTCTTTCCGGTTCAAAACTCCGTCTTTGTTGATGTCGAGCATGTTTTTGACCTTCATCTGCGCGGCTTGGACCATGAGCTCCTGGTTCATGAAGTCCTGCTGGATCATGTACTGGGCTCCCGTGTAGCCGAGGGCCCCGGCGACGAGGATGGGCGTCTTGTATGAGTAAACAGAGCGGGCGGCGTAGCCGCAGGCGTAGCCGACGCCGGTTCCGAACGTGCACTGCCCGACGAACGGCAGGTATTTGTCGAAGGTTTTTTGGTTGTTGTCGAGGAACTGCACGTAGTTCCCGAACATGATCTCGAAGTCCTTCGCGTCAACCACGCCGTCCCCGTTGACGTCGAGCGCGTGCTCCACGGCCGCCGAGCCCTTCTTCGCGGCTTCCGAGTGCAGGATGGCGTCGAGGGTCTCATTCTGCGGGATGAGGCCGGCCGCTTTGGCCTTCGCCTCGAAGATGACGGCGAAGTCCTTCTCCGTCAGCGCCCCGGCATCGGTCTTCCGCCCGCCGGTGAGTGCGTACGTGCTCGCGGACTTCAGGTCGCCGACGTTCAGCTTCTCGTTGACCGGCTTCGACTCGCTGCCGCCCATTTTCCTTGCTTTCTTGACGCGGGTTTTTGAGGACGGGGGGGGGAATCTGAGTTTTTTGTGTTGGCAGGATCTGGCCTCCCATGTGGCATCAAGTCTTCGCGGGAATGCAGTGGTTCTTGTCTTGTATTTTTTTCACTTCTTTTAGCGTTATTTTAGAGTGAATGTTCGCTTTTGTATAAGCACCTGCTTTGTAGGATATGTTTGAGGAGACTGCCAGTTGCGAGAGATCAAAGGCCTTCCGCCCGCCGATGACTCCCCACTACACCGCAACTATATTCCGAGATCAAAGGAGGTAAACGTGCTGTAGCCGACACGAAACACAGGTAAATCTGGGTTTAGTGGCGGGCGTAGGCGTTCAGCAAATCGGCGGCAGCTATATCTGGCCGAGGCGCGCGTCAGGACGGATCTGGCAGGTGCGATAACTCCCCGTGATACGAGCACGAGTGCTCCGGGGAACGCCTGCTACACGGGAGCCGGTTTTTTTTTCTCTTTTTAGAGTGAAAGTTCGCTTGAAACTCCGGGGTTTTAAAGTCTCCGGGTGACTGACCTTCGTCGTTATGATTGTTGTCGAGGACCTGCGCGTAGCTCCCGAACATGACTCTAAGTCCTTCGCGTCAACCACGCCGTCCCCGTTTGACGTCGAGCGCGTGCTCCACGGCCGCCGAGCCCTTGTTCTCAGCTTCCGAGTGCAGGATGCCGTCGAGAATATCTCGGCAGCCGGGGTACAACTTGCGAGAACACGAAGCTCGCCTTCTTTATCCTCGTAGCTTCAAGAGCACCATGCGCGCTTTGGAAGCAGCATAACACACAGCTGCGACAGCCAGCTTCGCTTACACCACGTGTTGTTTTCTCACTCAGGACTTTGACCTGTTGTGTTTGTGTGATTTGTCGTGTAGGGGTAGACCCGCATGACCTCACGTCCTTTCAACACGTGGTTCGGTAGTTACAGCACTTGGGATCCCATCTGTTCTTTGTCGGCGCTTGCTCTCTTCCGCCGTGCGGCACGCCTCAATGAGCCGTCTGCAGACCCACTGTTAATCCATTTACTCTGAGACTTGCCTGGCTTAATCCTTGAAACGACTGGCAGGATCAACCAGGTTTCATGTGACTCAAACCAGACTGGACCGAGGAAAAAATTGACGAATCAGAGATTCCCCGATACCAGAGATTGTATCGCGTCAAGCCTAGATTGATGCATTGATCATTCGTGATCCATTCATTCTTCAGAAGCGGAAGTCGTGTGAGCTAGTGACAAGTTGTGACAAGAAGTGGGCATCGGAATCCTCGCTTGCTCTTTTCCGCCGTGCGGCGCGCCGAGAGGCGGAAGTCGCGGAAGGCCGAGCCGGGCCGGCAGCAGGACGCGATCACCCTTACAGTGTGGTGCTCATTTGCATGCTAACGGCTAACATTTCACCGCACTAATGCAATGCTGTAGATACAGCTTCAAAGAGCCCGTAGACACGAAGCGACGAACCGTACCGCTATAAGCGCCGGACCACTCAAGCATGCTTCCCGGACAGAACACACCACTCGTTCTGAGAGCCGTAGCAGTACACTCCGGCCACAACAACGCAGGGCACTACCCCCACTAACGCAACAAGAAGACGAAAAGGAGATAGAAGGCGTGAGCTGAGCTGGACAATTCACATTCGAATGGGGGGGAAAGAGTGAGAGATAACAGGAAGAAGAAACAAAATATCTTGAGCAGACTGACTAGGCCCGATTTTGCACGCATGAATCGCCGAGGGCGCCACGAACACAGAACAGGAGCGTGATTTAATAAAAGAGAACTGGCGGCGTTGCTTTGAAAGATCGAGAGGCGGATCATCCGACTTCAAACACAGAGATCTCGTAAGGTCGGGTTCCTCCTGTTTCGGTCCCCTGAGGCGGTTAGTCACATATAATGTCGTGAGACAAAGGTTTGTCAGACCAGTTGCGAGGGACCACGTGCAGGAGTTGCTCAATGCATGAGCGCCGAAACGCCAACAACGACTGCGCGTTGGGTTCGTATCACGAAAACCATGGAACGGGCAAATTGTTCCACCGGTTTTGTTTTTAGACAACCACTTCTTAAGATTCAAAATACATCCGGCTTCTCTCAAAAGATAGGGGTTACCGAAAACCTGATCATTCACAGGGGTGCACAAAAGGAACTCCAAGTGTTGCAACAATCGAAACGGATCGGCACACTTCCTAACATTCAAAACACATCTGGTTTCTCCCAAACTTGGAGTGGTTTGGCATTTCTTCGGCTCGCTTATTTTCGGTTCCTGGTAGGCAGCGATGCTTCCGAGCGCCAGAAGGCGAAGCAAGACGTTCACGCGTTCACGCGGTGCTTGGATAGAGCTGGTCTTTTCCACGTTTTTTTTTTTTTTTTTTTTTTTTTTTGTGTGTCCACAGGGGTTTTTCCACTCACCAGTTTCGGGCCAAACCCGTGGTGAAAAAAAATTTCACTCCGGCAGAAAAGTTTTTCTGCCGGTGTGGTGTGGTGTGGGTGCCAGTCGACACGTGCCTGTGTCTGTCTGTGTGTGGTACGCGTCGTTGACCTCGTAGCCCCATAAGCGGGGGTCCCTCTGGCCCTTCACCCCACTCAAGTTTGGGGTGCTAGCTCACTCCCTACCCTCTTGCTCCTCTTCAGATCAAGCAGGAAACGGATTCAGAGAACATGCAGAACAGCTACACATGATGCCGTGAACGATGTAAGTAGAAGATGTAAGTAGAAATCACAAAGGGTTCATGCTTCACCACCAGCCCACCCACACTGTCCACCACAACCCGCGCCCTTACCACCCACAACCCACGCCCCGACCACACACAACACGCACCCACTCCACCACCAGCGCCCACCACCCACGCCCACCCACACTGTCCACCACAACCCGCGCCCTGACCACCTACACCCAGCAACGCAAAATCCCTTTAGTGAAAAAAGTTTTTTCACCAAGCCCATTTTGGGAATTTTTTTTTTTTTTAGTGAATTTTTTTTTTTTCACTAAAGGGGAAAATCCCTGTGTGTCCAAATTGGACCAACTTAGAATGGTTCTGGTCAGGGTACAAGCTATAACTTTTGGGCTGCCAGACTAACCGATTCAGGCGGTATGTATTGAGGAAGTTGACGGTTTCGGGGTTCTGAACAAGAAGGGAAAACTCAGTAGGGAGCCCCATTCTGAGACTTGCGACAGACACATGCCCTGTCACGTAAGGTGGCGACCTCGTATCCTTGTCCATAAATTCCTGGACAACAGTCCGAATAAGAGGAGTAGTGAATCCCCTGATTCTTTTACCGTTATTTGTGGATTAGAAGGTCGGTATTTTAAAGTCTCCGGTTGAAACCTTGTGAAGTCCCCTAACGCGTTTAGAGGGTGTTTGGGATTGGGCAGGGTGTGGTCGTTCTGCTACGGCGTGAAAAGCCAGGAAGCTTCGACGCTAATCTTCGACTCTTGATTATGTTCCGGGTTGCGTGCTCGTCAGGAAGATCCCGGGGCCTGGCTTTTATTTTGGGTGGTTTCGTGTTGCTCGGCGGCTGTGTGTCTTTCTTGGTAGAGTGGAGGCTGCTGTTCCAGACGAAAAATGAATTCGTTTATTGAATAGGGCCGGGTCGAATAATACCACCTGAGTGATTGTTTGTTTACTTGTCGAATACTAAAAAAGATTCCGGGGACGCATGATGCGTCGAACAGCAGCAGGGTCACCAGGCGCGGGTCAAATAACTGTTATGCTTCGACCAACTTCCCTTTAAGGAGATCCGCTAATAATGCGCGAGCTGAAACGAGACGAAAGGAGTGCTGCAAAGATGATTCTCTGTGCAGACAAGCTCTTGACACTCGGCATCATAAAGCGTGCTTATTATATCATCTCAACCCACATGCCCAGCAAATGAAAATTCAAGATTACACAGTGGGCCGGTCATTCTGACCACCCGGCACTTGCCTTTATAGTGTGTGTCTCGGGGGCTTGAAGTCCCCGTGACTCTCGTCAACGGGACTACCTTTTATCCGCAACGCGTGGTAAGGGTGGTGGTTGCAGATGGGGAGAGGGTCTGTGAGCCATTTGCTATCTTTCGTTCGTGGGTTTGGCCGCCACCCTTACACGGTGTGATCCGGTGGCTTGGGTGTACGAGGGGTGTTCTCGGGAGTCCTTGGGAAGTTCGTGGGAAGTACTAAATGCAAGAAACCGCCAGAAATCGCCATTTTACCCTATTTCGGGTGTACCTGGGGTGTACTTGGGAAGTACTTGGGAACTTCTCAGTGAGTTCACGGAAGTCAAGTTTTCTACTGTGGATCACGCCACTATAGTATTGAACACCCAGCCGTTTCCTGATAAAAAACGGCTGGTCACTAAACAACTTGTTTGTGCACCTGGGAACGCGTTTACACAATATCCCACACCCCTGACAAAGCAACAGGGGTGCGGTTCCCTTGTTTCTTTTTCCAGAATAGGAATTCGGATCACACGCTGCGCCTCGTCTTATCGTCTTATTAGCCTTTACAGTGCATTGTAGTGTAACCCGCAGGTTGTTGGTACTAAAAACACTGTACGTGATCTTCTGATCAACGCTCGAGGGACAAGGCTCGATACCACGAGGTTGATGGCTTAAGCCTTGTAACAAGTCTCCGACTACT
Organism: Diplonema papillatum; assembly: GCA_030068145.1. Lineage (NCBI taxonomy): Eukaryota > Euglenozoa > Diplonemea > Diplonemida > Diplonemidae > Diplonema > Diplonema papillatum. The sequence goes on from JAPJBO010000114.1 coordinate 230,140, forward strand.
GGCAAAATCAAACCAGGTGTTTCTTGTGAATCGACCTGGCTGGGTCGAGAATTCCTGATAAAAGGACTGCCCCCATGCTACGCGAGCACACGCAAGCCCTTTCAGGTCATTCGAGCGAAGATCTTGGCTAGTCGGAGGAGGGGGGACATGGTAGCAGTAGAGTCGGAAATGCCCAACAGAGATGAGACGAACACAGAACGACACTCGGGTGGAGGGCACCAAGACTTTTTTGATTTTTTTTTTTGTTGGTTTTTGGCAACTTTTTGTGAACTTTGCAGGAGTATGCTGGTCGACAAATTACATGAAGAAGCTGGCGTTTTGGGGCGCCGCAGGCCTGAAGGTGATGCTCCTGGGAGGTGAGATTCTGCGTGGCACTGCCCCCTGGCGGCCGCTCCTTGCAGTGCTTCACCGATAACTGCCATCTCCTTTGCACGTAGTGCTGCCGGTCGATTTTGCCTGTCGTGTTAGCGATAGTCATAGTCGGCCCGGCAAGAAAGCCGACAAGCACATCCTACCAGGGCACCAGCACCGCGCAGGCGAAACTTCTTTGCAACGGAGGCACCAACAGCTACAAACCCGATGGACAATCAGGCCGCATGGCAAATGGAAGATAAACACGACAATAAACACCACCGTCCAGGCAGTGTTTTCCCGCAGCCAGGTTGCATGCCCAAGCCATCATCTCTTTTTTGTGAACTGTCTACTTTCTTCTATTTTGGCTGCGGGAAGACACTGCTGGACGGTCAAAGCAAAAGGTAGAGGATTGAGCAGATGCGTTGCAAAATGAGCAGGGTTCGATTCGTGCAGCGTGTCACAGGGTATTACATGATCTCCCTCGGAATGCCCAAATCTGCTGGCTTATACCCTCTCCCTTGTAGACAATATCGTCATCGAAGAAGACTTGATGCTGGCAGCAACCATGAGAGGCAGTGCTCTCTAAACATTAAACTAAGATGTTTCCCCCCTTGCGTGCCCTTCTGCCGCTTCGGATGTTCTCGTTGCTGTATGATGAACAATGCTGTACAACTGGAGAGCCGCCAGACGGCGGACAAAACGACGCCATAGAAAACAGCGAGAGCCCCCCCAAAAAGGCGCCTTTCTCGAGGAGGGTCGCAGAGCTTCCTGCGTAGCACCCTGCGCCTCCCAACGCTCGACGAGACGGTTCCAGTAGTCGCCTTCCTCGCTGACGGCTGCCGACAACGCGGAGACCACAAATGCCGACGCGTTCGGCTCGCTGAAGGCGGCCGACGGGACGCACGAGTGAGGCGGGGCATACAGGGTTTGCGCGCACCTGCGGAACTCACCTGCTTGGGTAAGTTTCATGCAGTACGCTGCCAACTACTAACGTTTGGGCACCAACAGGGTTGCATTTGTTTGTGCGCACGTCCTTCAACCCTGTTTTGTGCATCGTGAGGATAGTATACGCTGAACATCGATCGGGTTTTGTTCTTCTGACAAACTGCGACACAAAAAAGCCTTTCTCGAGGAGGGTCACAGAGCTTCCTGCGTCGCGGCACCCTGCGCCTCCCAACGCTGGACGAAACGATTCCAGTAGTCGTCTTCCTCACTGACGGCTGCCGACAACGCGGAGACCGCGAATGGCGACGCGTTCGGCTCGCTGAAGGCTGCCACCGAGTACGGCGAGTCAGCCGACGAGCGCATGGCTGTCGGGTTGAAGTGCGGCGACGTCCAGAAGCTGCGCTCGCCCTCATGCAGCAGCGGCGAACCGGCCGGAATGCCGTCCGCCGCCAGGCAGGGGCTGCCGCCGACGTGGGACAGCGTCCGCGAGCGGCCCGGGCTCGACGCGAAGCCGCGGCGCGGCAGCGCGAAGGCGGAGCTCCCGGTTCGATCCACCGGCACCATCCTGTCCGGGGACGCGCCCGCGATCCCGCCATGTACGGCGCCCCGTCGTCGGCATCCGGACCCCGGCTGAGGTCCCGCCGGCGGCCTCCGAGAGGCTGCAGCTCCACCTTGATCCATCTCATTCTCTGGCATCGGGCCGTACCGTTAACCGCAATAGGTCTCAAGCCTCTGGCCGACAGAACAATGTACGTTAGGGAAGTCGGCAAACTGAATCCATAACTTCGGGAAAAGGATTGGCTCTGAGGACGCATGCGGGATTGCCAGAGCGGGTTTAGGTCTGGGCTCAGATTGAAGGTGCTGTGAGTGGCGCTCTCGGGTGTTCCCGTAGTACGCTGAACATCGATCGGTTTTTGTTCTTCTGACAAACTACGCGTTTGTTAGACACAGAAAAGCCTTTCTCGAGGAGGGTCACAGAGCTTCCTGCGTCGCGGCACCCTGCGCCTCCCAACGCTGGACGAAACGGTTCCAGTAGTCGTCTTCCTCACTGACGGCTGCCGACAACGCGGAGACCGCGAATGGCGACGCGTTCGGCTCGCTGAAGGCTGCCACCGAGTACGGCGAGTCAGCTGACGAGCGCATGGCTGTCGGGTTGAAGTGCGGCGACGTCCAGAAGCTGCGCTCGCCCTCATGCAGCAGCGGCGAATCGGACGGAATGCCGTCCGCCGCCAGGCAGGGGCTGCCGCCGACGTGGGACAGCGTCCGCGAGCGGCCCGGGCTCGACGCGAAGCCGCGGCGCGGCAGCGCGAAGGCGGAGCTCCCGGTTCGATCCACCGGCACCATCCTGTCCGGGGACGCGCCCGCGATCCCGCCATGTACGGCGCCCCGTCGTCGGCATCCGGACCCCGGCTGAGGTCCCGCCGGCGGCCTCCGAGAGGCTGCAGCTCCACCTTGAGCCATCCCATTCTCTGGCATCGGGCCGTACCGTTAACCGCAATAGGTCTCAAGCCTCTGGCCGACAGAACAATGTACGTAAGGGAAGTCGGCAAACTGAATCCATAACTTCGGGAAAAGGATTGGCTCTGAGGACGCATGCGCGATTGCCAGAGCGGGTTTAGGTCTGGGCTCAGATTGAAGGTGCTGTGAGTGGCGCTCTCGGGTGTTCCCGTAGTACGCTGAACATCGATCGGGTTTCGTTCTTCTGACAAACTACGCGTTTGTTAGACACAAAAAAGCCTTTCTCGAGGAGGGTCACAGAGCTTCCTGCGTCGCGGCACCCTGCGCCTCCCAACGCTGGACGAAACGGTTCCAGTAGTCGTCTTCCTCACTGACGGCTGCCGACAACGCGGAGACCGCGAATGGCGACGCGTTCGGCTCGCTGAAGGCTGCCACCGAGTACGGCGAGTCAGCTGACGAGCGCATGGCTGTCGGGTTGAAGTGCGGCGACGTCCAGAAGCTGCGCTCGCCCTCATGCAGCAGCGGCGAATCGGACGGAATGCCGTCCGCCGCCAGGCAGGGGCTGCCGCCGACGTGGGACAGCGTCCGCGAGCGGCCCGGGCTCGACGCGAAGCCGCGGCGCGGCAGCGCGAAGGCGGAGCTCCCGGTTCGATCCACCGGCACCATCCTGTCCGGGGACGCGCCCGCGATCCCGCCATGTACGGCGCCCCGTCGTCGGCATCCGGACCCCGGCTGAGGTCCCGCCGGCGGCCTCCGAGAGGCTGCAGCTCCACCTTGAGCCATCCCATTCTCTGGCATCGGGCCGTACCGTTAACCGCAATAGGTCTCAAGCCTCTGGCCGACAGAACAATGTACGTAAGGGAAGTCGGCAAACTGAATCCATAACTTCGGGAAAAGGATTGGCTCTGAGGACGCATGCGGGATTGCCGGTCTGGGTTCAGATTGAAGGTGCTGTGAGTGGCGCTCTCGGGTGTTCCCGTAGTACGCTGAACATCGATCGGGTTTCGTTCTTCTGACAAACTACGCGTTTGTTAGACACAAAAAAGCCTTTCTCGAGGAGGGTCACAGAGCTTCCTGCGTCGCGGCACCCTGCGCCTCCCAACGCTGGACGAAACGGTTCCAGTAGTCGTCTTCCTCACTGACGGCTGCCGACAACGCGGAGACCGCGAATGGCGACGCGTTCGGCTCGCTGAAGGCTGCCACCGAGTACGGCGAGTCAGCTGACGAGCGCATGGCTGTCGGGTTGAAGTGCGGCGACGTCCAGAAGCTGCGCTCGCCCTCATGCAGCAGCGGCGAATCGGACGGAATGCCGTCCGCCGCCAGGCAGGGGCTGCCGCCGACGTGGGACAGCGTCCGCGAGCGGCCCGGGCTCGACGCGAAGCCGCGGCGCGGCAGCGCGAAGGCGGAGCTCCCGGTTCGATCCACCGGCACCATCCTGTCCGGGGACGCGCCCGCGATCCCGCCATGTACGGCGCCCCGTCGTCGGCATCCGGACCCCGGCTGAGGTCCCGCCGGCGGCCTCCGAGAGGCTGCAGCTCCACCTTGAGCCATCTCATTCTCTGGCATCGGGCCGTACCGTTAACCGCAATAGGTCTCAAGCCTCTGGCCGACAGAACAATGTACGTTAGGGAAGTCGGCAAACTGAATCCATAACTTCGGGAAAAGGATTGGCTCTGAGGACGCATGCGGGATTGCCAGAGCGGGTTTAGGTCTGGGCTCAGATTGAAGGTGCTGTGAGTGGCGCTCTCGGGTGTTCCCGTAGTACGCTGAACATCGATCGGTTTTTGTTCTTCTTGACAAACTACGCATTTGTTAGACACAAAAAAGCCTTTCTCGAGGAGGGTCACAGAGCTTCCTGCGTCGCGGCACCCTGCGCCTCCCAACGCTGGACGAAACGGTTCCAGTAGTCGTCTTCCTCACTGACGGCTGCCGACAACGCGGAGACCGCGAATGGCGACGCGTTCGGCTCGCTGAAGGCTGCCACCGAGTACGGCGAGTCAGCTGACGAGCGCATGGCTGTCGGGTTGAAGTGCGGCGACGTCCAGAAGCTGCGCTCGCCCTCATGCAGCAGCGGCGAACCGGCCGGAATGCCGTCCGCCGCCAGGCAGGGGCTGCCGCCGACGTGGGACAGCGTCCGCGAGCGGCCCGGGCTCGACGCGAAGCCGCGGCGCGGCAGCGCGAAGGCGGAGCTCCCGGTTCGATCCACCGGCACCATCCTGTCCGGGGACGCGCCCGCGATCCCGCCCATGTACGGCGTCCCGTCGTCGGCATCCGGACTCCGGCCGAGGTCGCGCCGGCGGCCGTCTCCGAGAGACTGCAGCTCCACCTTGAACCCGCCGCCGTTGGATGCTTCGTACGTGCCGTGTTCCCCGGCTTCGCGCGGCCCCGCGGAGTAGCTATGAGGAGTATCCGGCGGCGGCGGCGGAAAATGAAGCGGTTGTTGCCCCCCCCGTGCGCCTTGATCGGGGATTCCGCCTCGCGGCGAACCCGACGGCGGCGGCGGCGGCTGCACTCCGGCGGCCCGCCTGGCCTGCTTCGTTGCCGTGGCCCGGCGAAAGACCTCGCCGGGGGACAGGAATCCCTCCTGCTTCTTCAGCTGCGCAGCGGTGAAAAGATCGAGCGGGAAGTCTTGCACTTGGCAAGGCACATCCCTCCCCACCTCCGCTGCGCATTCGCAGATCACCCCCGCGGCGCGCTTCGCTTCTTCGAGACCCCCTGGCGTGGTGTTGGCGGGGTCGTAAGCGAACTTCAGCAGGAGGTCATGCTCCGGCGGAGCGCAGTGTACAAGCAGCTGGGCCACGCCGGCAGCGTCCGGCTGCACGCGGACCTTCAATATCTTCGGGTACGGGATAAACCGCTTCAGCGCTTGGTCGTGTGCCGTCAGGAACACGGCTGAGTTGGGGCGGCCGCCGATGGCGAAAACTCGGCGCTGGGGCTTCTTCTGATGGTTCACTTTCTCGACGGCCCGCACGTAGCGGGTGTGTGGGTGGTCGGCCCACTTCAGCGCCGGCGGCACGTCGGATGCCTGCGCCGCCATTGGAATCTCACATGTCGGTCGACCCGGACGGCCTTCGACTCTCTCCCGTACCTTCCTAAGACTACCTACCCCCCCCTCCTCTCCCTCTTTCGGGAGGGAGTTGCTCCTGCGGTCTTTGTGTTTCGTGCTTGACCAACAGGTCCACCCACTGTGGACCCACTGTACCCCCACTGTGGACGAACTGTGGGACCCAGGCTTGTACCTACCTGTGTGTATCGGTGTAGGCAGGGACAGGTAAGTCCAGGTACAGATGCAGGTGGTCATGTCCCGGCGGAGAGCACTGAACAAGCAGCTGGGTCACGCCGGCAGCGTCCGGCTGCACTCGGACCTTCAGGTACGGGATGAACCGTTTCAGCGCTTGGTCGTGTGCCATCAGGTACACGGCTGAGTTGGGGCGGCCGCTGATGCCAAATACTCGGTGCTGGGGCTTCTTCTGACAGTTCACTTCTCGACGGTGCGGGTGTTCGGCCTACTTCAGCGCCGGCGGCACGTCGGATGTCTGCGCCGTCATTGTAATCTCACCGAGTGAAGCGCACAAAGCATTCTGTCGATTCATCGTGGGAATGCTAAGCGCGTACCGAACCACTCACTAGGAAAGTGTTGGGCACCGGACAACAAAGGTTCCCACCCACCCACACCGGTTTGCTTGTCTTGTTTTTCGTGTCCGCGTTCAGCGCGAGGTAGGGGACCTGGGTTCCCGCCCTCCATCCCCCGTGACCTCCTGGGCTAGCCTGTTTCTCTCACCATTCAGCGGCTATCTCGGGGGCCACTTCAGTGCCTCGCGTGCCCCGCTTTCTCTGCAACTCAACTTCGATCCTCGGGAACTGATCCGCAAAGAGGTCATTGTTGCCATAGCGCGTTTCGCGACTGTAGACCTTAATGCCTCGAACAAACCGAACCAGACAAGTGTATGCTCCCGTGATCTCAGGAAGCAGGGAAGTGCCAACGATCCGAGTTTCGGCGCCTGAGGGAACCACGAGCGTTTTGAAAAACAAAACCTTTAGGTCGAGCCTAATCGTGGACCGCCAAACCAGGCCTTACGTTAAGCATGCTGAACGTACTGATTTCAGCACGTTAATTTTCTCAGTTTCTTTTTGTACACATGCTGAATCAGTACGTGTACACGTGCTGAAATCAGTACGTACGTTATCAGCACGTCCGCAGATTCAGTTGGGGAATCAACCGCAGTACCGGGGATTCCGGTCGGCAGATCCTGCTGTTGCTTACCACCGCGACACTGAGGAGGCAGAGGCAAAGACATGCGACACTAGCAGGTGAGCCCCCTATGCTCTATTTCTTTTTTGCCTGACCCTACGTACTGATTTTCAGTAGGTATTTTTTTTTTTAGCTCCAAGACAGTTGAAGTATTGGCTAAAGATAAAGTGGTGTCACCTGAGGGGGTAATCTCAGGGCCGCCCACGTTAAGCAACAACAAAAGAGCTGTGTAAGCCCTGTTTGAAGGGACCATGTCGCCAATTGTCGTAGAAGACACAAGGAGTTTTCGCACCGACTAAACGACCGACTCTGCAGCTTGTTCACAAAGCGCTCTTCCAATTTCCAACACCTGACGATTGTTTAGTTGGTGCTCAAAAGCATCGACGCATTCCGTTGGACGGGCGGACCATGTTCCTGCAGTTTTGCTGCAAGTCTGCGCACAATGCGCAGGCAACGAATTGTCATCGCACATTATGCGCAAGCCGTTCAAATGGTTTTTACCTCTGTGCAAGCATTCCGGACGGTTTGCCGAGGCCCCATTGTTAGTCAAAACACTGTTTCTCATCAGCCGCGAACTCGGTGAAGCCGGGTTTCAGTCAGCTCACCTCTTGACGTGGTGAAGATTCTGCCAGAAGAGCTTGCAACACAACGAGCCTCGCACGCATGTTTGCCGCTTGCATCAAGATGTATCCGAAGCAAATTGAGAGAGAAGAAAATATGAAGAGATGCGTAGTTTTGTTTTATTCTCTAAGAAAAAGAGAGAGGTCCGAGTTGGAGTGCAGGGACCATCTCTCCGGAGAGTTCCCTGTCTCCTCACTTCTCTGTGTGCTACGGCGGGCGTAAGTGGCACCGGCGGCGTGCTCCATGTCGCGGCTCTATTCCGGTAGGTGACGGAGCCGGAGTAGGCGCTACCGGGGGTGCTCTGGCCGGCGGGTAAGCTCGGTTCGCGGAGGATCGCCGCCTCGTTACGCTGCGGGCCTTCTACTTCACGACTGCGCGGCCCACGGCGGCGGCTAACGTTTTAATGGGGAACCTCAGCTTCCATTGAGCGAAGGGTACGTCCTGCGGAAGCAAAAAATATAGAGAGAGAACGGAGTAAAGAAAGGGGGAGGGGATGGCAAGAAACGTGCTTGAATTGGATATGTGTTCAACACCGCACTAGTCTTATCTGCGCCGTGTTTCGGTCACATTAGGCGGATCATCGTCGTCAGCGTGGTACCTGAGTCTGATTTGTCCGGAGGCTGTTCGTAGCCCGCCACAGCCGAGACCACCCATGCTACGAGAACACAGGCAAACTTGTCTCGGGAGAAGGCCACTACAACCGCGTTTGAGCAATCAGTTAAAAAACTCAGGACCACCGGTTGTTGCAGTAGGTTCTTCGTGTGCAGGGTGTAAAGCTCTCGAATGGGGGGTGGTTTTTTTTCCTGTGGTGGCACTACGGTAGAACATGCCACCTCTTTTTTGTGACACTTTCACACACTCGTGGTGTGGTATGCACACGTTCACACGTTTGCGCCAAGAGAGACTCATGCGACCAATACCACGATCACATCCGCAAGGAATGTCGCATGGACTCCCAACGTGCTGCGCAATGTTGAGCGAGAGATCACGAAAGCGCAGGTGCCATGAAGGCAGCGAGCGCATGTTGAGCAGGAGCTGCCATGCAGCCCATATCGGTCGAAGTCCGCGGTTTCCTTCATGGGGCGTTCCCCATAGGGAAGGAGTCAACTGAGACGTCGAAGAGGAAAAATGAAAAAGGGGGGGGATTGCACTGGTTGTTTGTGAAAATAAACGCTAAAAAGGGGCACGATCTTAAACTACACTTGGGGGACAAGTTTGCTCACCGGAAGGGCGTGTGGACACTCCGAAGTCGTTCCCTACCATGTCTCGGTACGCTCAAAACCGTGCACCGCGAGAGTAGGAGAAAGCAGAAAGGGAAACTAGAGTTTTCGTTGGCCGCACTAGCCCAAATCCTGGACGTGGTTTCAGGTGGCAAATTGGCAAATGATCATGAACAGAAAGTCCCACTCGGGCGTTTCAGTTACCTCACGCATGTGGCTAGAAATACTCGAGGGACTGTCTTGTGCTCATTTCGAAGGAGGCTAGAGGGGGAGAAAACAATACAACTGCAAAGTGGGTCTTTTTTGTTGAACGCTGACGCCCGCCCGGCCACTACACCCGGATTTACCTGTGTTTCGTGTGGGCTACAGCACATTTACCTCCTTTGATCTATCGCAACTGGCAGTCTCCTCAAGCATTTCTTACAAAGCAGGTGCTTATACAAAAAGAAAAGACGCCGCGGGAAACATCAATGCGAACAAGTTTGGATCACTTTGACAAGACCCAAACTTGCTCTTCGAGGGTGTCCTCATTGGGGGTCGTGTACTCGTAGAAGCAGGACTGGTTGTACGCAGAGAGGATGGGCTCGAGGACTCTAGGGTGGTTGGGGATGGTGACGTTTGTAGAGGCGACGAGGGCAAGCTGGTGGGTCAAGACACGGAGAACCTGGGCCACGGTCCCGTCGGTGGTGACGAGGGCGAACTGGCCGGGGGGCGGGGAATGGGGGAGGTACGCAGCGGAGAGGCCGTGGGCGAGCTCGTGGTAGGTGGCCCCCCCTGAGAGGCTGAGGGTCTCGCTCCCGACCGGACCGGCCACCCTGATGACCGCCAGGAGCACCGCAACGTCGTTGCAGGATATCGCGCACATGAACGACCCCACTCCCTTCGTCGACAGCTGCAGCAACGCGTCGGACGCGGTAGAGATCGCCTGCGTCCCGATTTTGGTGAGGGTCTTCCCGTCGAAGTCGAACACGTGCGCCTTTGCCATGTCAGTAGCTGCATCAACCGTCAGGGCGTTGATCGTGCCGTTGCGGCCGGGGAGGGAGAACGCGGAAAACGACTGCGAAAACCAAACAGAATCGTGCGGCAGATCGGCCTCGAGCAGTGTTGTTTCGAGGTCGTCCAGGGCGTAGTATGCGACCAAGGCCTGCTGGCCGGGGATGAGCGCGAAGTACTTTTCGGTTTGCAGGATGTTGACGGGATTGCCGAAGTTGCGGTTGTTGGCGAATGCTGTCCAGTTGTCGAGATCTTTCGAATCGACCAGCGCCCTCCGCGCGATGTCATACGTGTGCGCCTTGTAGATTCCTGAATTTGTGCCAAAGTAGTTCACAAACGCCGTGAACTGTCCCTTCTTCAACTCCGCGATCTGCACCGCCTGGACCAGCCCCTGTCCAGCGGTTCCCGGGACGCTCGCCTGCGGCACCTCGATCGGCGCGTCCCACCCGCCGACCCCTCTCACATGCACGAACCCTTTGTAGTGGAGATCCGTCATCCCCACCACCAACTCTCCCCCAGACATCAGCAAGCTGTCCGAGAACACCCGAGCTTCCGCGCCCCCTGGCAGCGCTTGCGCCGGGCCCACTGGTTTCAGCGTCCCGAGCGGCTGCGCCGCCGTCGCTGCCATCACAAACGCCAAGACTTGCATTGTTTTTACTCGTTTGTAGTATCTCTTGGGATCTGTGGGTGGGGATGCTATACTTTCTGAGTGGGACACCTGTTCACGCGCTTGACATACCCAACGAGCAGATTGAGCTGCTGCCGCGATGGATTTTCTCCCACAAATCGTCTCTGGTTTGCCTGATGACAAGCGCCAAGTCTCCGCTGATGGCACGAGCCTCCTCGTACAACGTTAGGTACCAGGGGAAACCGGCTACACGGGAGCCAGGCTTCACGTGTTCGGCAGTACTGCAGATCCAGGGTCTACGGGTCAAGTGGCTACCGATCTCCCAAACTAAAGCATAGGCGTGGCGCACCTTGAGGCTTGGCGCATGCGCTGAATACATGATCGTAGAGACGGTGAGCCAGGGCAGAGCGGACGGAGCACTGTGCTGCCTCCGACTCAACCTTTGCAAGCTGTGGCTGACCGCCACGTTCCTGGACCCGGCGGCCTTTTTCTTTTTTCTTCTTCTTCTCAGCCTTCTCGAGTAGCCGCAGCCCTGCCAGCATCCCCTCGCGCTCGGCCACGTTCTTGCCTCGAAGTTGGCAGCGGGAGCACTTGTTGTGCGTCCGTGAAACCAGGGCTGACGCTCCACGTGTGGAACGTGTGGGTTTCCACACGTGATTGTTTTTGCATTTTTTTTTTCCACGTGCAGGCAGGGGTTATTCTAATCCCCGAAATTCTGAAAAATCCCGGTTAAAAATCTTTGATATGGCCAGAAAAAAAATTTCCCCACGCTGCGCGTGGGAAGCATGGATTGCTGAAGCAAGCAGTGTCCCACACAGTAGCGTCATACGTTAGCACAGTGTCGACCACAGTGGCAGCACCACTAACCAAATGCGGCGAGCGACATCTCTTTTAGTTTCAAAATCCTTTCAGGCCTGTGAGCTTCAGGATCGAAACGATCCTCCAGTGACTGATTACTGGGTGTGATGGAAAACACAATCTGGCTGCTGCTTCTCCACTTTGTTGTAGCCTTCACTTGTCTGTCCCAGTGGGCACTACGGCATGATGGCCTCAACGCCTTTCAACGAATCGAGGCAGGGCGAAGCTGCTCACGACAGGCGCCCCCCAACACGCTAATCCCAACGCCCCTCATGCCCCATAGATATTTCTGGACCAGGCTGTGTACACACAAAACAGCAACTACGACTCCAGGATCTGAGCCTGTAGCCTGGGTCCCTTGCCAAAAAGTTTTCACCAGAAATCCCCATGGTTAAAAAATCTTTTTTCACCGGCCTGTTTTCAGAATTTTTTTTTTTTTTGGTGAAAAAAAATTTTTTTAACCATACAGGATAATCCCTGCGTGTGCAGGGATTATTCTTATCCCCGAAATTCGGGAAAATCACGGTTAAAAAGTCTGTAGCATGGCCGGAAAGATTGTTTTTTTTTTTCCACGTTGAGTCAGGGCATTAGCTTGGTCTCCAGCCCATTTTCCAAATTTGGACCGCTAACGGCTTTTTGCGTTTTCACTGTTTCAGCAGTTTCTGCACTTAGGGGGCTCACCTGCCAGGCACGGGTCTCTGCCACCTCTCCGGCCTCAACCTTTAGTGTAAGCAACGGCCAGGTTTTGTCGACTGGAACCCTCCGTACGGCATCTTGTCTCTGAGTACAGTCGAAGAATGGAGCTACACACTCTAAATAATGGTCGTAACATGTGCGGCCCCCTAATGTAGTGTAGTGGTCATCTCCACTCAGTGTTCTTCAAATACTAATCAATTTTTCGGCTCGCGTAGCGAGCCGAAAAAAAAACGGGATGGTACACCAAATTTCCAGGCCCGAAGAAATGGGTTTGTCCATCATGCGCAGACATCCAAGCTAGCTTGCTCCTCCTCCACCACCCTGTCGCAAAGGCAGTGCGAACAGAAGTTGCCGCCGACCCATTCGATACATTGCATTCGCCGAACTCTTGTTACACGACGTATCTTCACGACAAGGCTGGACCTTGAGAGGCCCTCGAATTGCACTTGGCTACCTCTGCCTGGGTGGTGGTGTGGCCATTTTTTTTTTTTTTTTTTTTTTTCCTGTCGACAACCAGGGATTTATAAGGGGATTTCGGCCTAGAGCAATAGTCCATGTAGATGGACGGGTACCCGTCTTTTGCACCGGGGTGCCGAGCACGTGTTTGTCGACCCCCCAGACCCCCCCCCCCCCAGTGGTGGTCCAGCCTGTCCAGCCACTCCAGCCAGCCCTGCAAAGTCGTTGAGGGCCCGAAAATTAGTGCCACCACTGTCCTCCACTGTGGATCACTATGCACCACCAGCCGCGTCCTCATCCGAAAGGCGGTCCCATTCTTCAGCACACCACCGCTTCTCTGGCAGGGGCCAGTTCTGGTGACACTGAAAGCCACGGGCCAGGAGCTGCACCGTCAGGAAATCTTTCATAGATTTCGCTGGTTTGCCCTTCAACGCCTTCTCGTGCTTGCGGTTTGCTTCTGGAATGCTGCCCACCTTCGAGTCTTCCCATAGGCTGTAGTCCTTCGTGTATGGAGGCGGTGGGGTTTCGCTTCGTGAGGCTGGCTGGGTTGCCGTGCACTGTCTCTTCCAGGAGCTGAACAACGTATGTTGCCCTAGCATGTCCTTCCTTTTCCCCGGCATTGTCCCGGCCCCATCCTGAGTTGGGCGTGATAGAATCCACCACTGCGGTTGGAAGTTCGGCTGTGTCTCGCCGGGTTGGGCCGCTTGCTCGCCTCCATGACCCCCCCCCCCCTATGACCCCCCTGGGACCCCCTATGGACCCCCCCATGACCCCCCTATGGACCCCCTATGGGCCCCCCCATGACCCCCTATGACTGCTGTGGTAGCCTACCCACACCCGCCAGCCCGTGGGTTTTTTTTTTTTTTTTTGAGGATGGACGGGTGACCCGCCCATCTAGACCGGCGTATAAATCCCTGTCGACAACTTGTGTCAGACTAGCCCACCCGGGGGTGGTTGATTCCTTCGGGCAGGGTCTCCCCCGTCCAGAGTTTGCTTGGGTCCAAGGTGATGATCGCCTTTCGGCTCTTTATTTTTATTTCGCTCTCTTTGTCATTTTCATTTTATTGATATGCGTCCTCCCTCACTCTTAGCGTCCTAACCGGTCCTTTTTTTGTGTTACCGTCGATCCCGAAGGACGATCAGTTTGGTGTCTTGCGACCTTTGTTTGTTTGGCAAGGAGTTTTGGTGACGCGCTTTAGTTAGAGAAAGAAAATAAGAAATAAGATGCCAAAATCAGTTTGCTCGCCCTCTTACCGGGTGCTCAATTCGCTTCTCAGCCAGTTTGCCCACTCTGCGGCCTTGTCTTCCGACTCTTGTACTCGTATCCGCTCGCAGACGCTCTTCATTGCAGCTTTGTTGCACCGCGAGAATTCGATCAGCACATCATTTAGCTTCGGCTCTCTACCGTAGATGGATTCAAGCCCAGCGGGTTCTGAAAAGCTCTGGAGGTGAGCCGCGTCGTTGGCTGTGAGGACGTGGTCTGCGTTTCCCGGCTGCTGACATCCTGGTACCGTGCACTGTCGCCTCGTGTGTCGTGGCATGATCGCCCGCCGCACTAGGGCTTGCAGTATGTCAGTGGCGCCGTGACATTTTCGTAGACCGGCAAGGATGCGCGGGTTTAGCAGGGCGGCGGGGGTTCCATCCTGCAGTAGCCGCCGTCGCAGGCCCGTGTCCCGTATGTGTTCTCGCGTCTTCCTTACAAAACGCCCCGGTTCGTCCATCTGCACATAGTCTTCTTCTTCGTGCGCGCACACGTGCGTGATCCCGGCTGCGTGGTAGCTCCACTCTAGGTCATACCGGCTGCGTGTCTTGTAGGCGGCGGTGGCGGCTGCATCGGCGGCGTTGATGGCAATGTTCTGCGCGTGACCCTTCGCCCACGTGATCTCCGGAGCGTCTTTCAGGACGACTGCCAGCGGGTCTCCTCTCCTCGCGCTCGCTGCCCTTGCGATCGCGCTCTTGCTGTCGCACCACCACTTGCGGAGTAGGGGCGACGAGGTGTTCGCGATCGCGGTTGCTACGAGTGCAATCGCGCAAAGCTCCGCTTGCGTACTAGAGCATATCTTCCCGACGATTTTGGCTCCGTAGGCCTTGCCGTTCAGGTAGACACCCACAGCACCAACCTGCGCTTCCTCTCGAAAGCTTCCGTCTGTCGCTATTTCGACGACCTGCCCCGTTGCTCTCTGCAGCGCGCATTCCAGATCTGCGAGGATCTTCGGCTTGGCTCCTGTCCGGACGGGTCGCAGTTGGAAGTCCCTCGCTGGAAGCTGCTGGCTTCGGGTGTGCGGCCTCGCTGCGATGTGGGCCCGTGTCCTCTGCGCGTCGCAGTAGTCCGATATCCGCGTCAGGCGAAAGCCAATTCCACTAGCCGTGTAGTCTCGCACGCCTTTGCTGTTTCTGTGCGTCGGTACCAAGGAGTTGTAGGCCGCGTTCAGCTTCCAATGGTCGGGTTGGAAACATCGAGACAGTACGTGTGCTGACAGGGTGGGTAGGGCGTGGCTCCGGAAAAGGTCGGCCTTCCTTCTTGTCGACTGGAAGTAGGACTGCCGAACTAAAGCACACGCGCGGCTGAATCGTTCAACCTTTCCATCATTTCGCTTACATGCCGTGACTGTCTTTTCCGCGTGCAGGCAACCCCCGAGCAGTCGCGCCTGCGTTACCGTCGCGGTGCATCCCAGTCCGGGTACCTGCAGGCTTCGTTGCCGTCGCGCGACAATTTTGAACTTGGCTTTCGCCATGCGGAAATGCTTTTCTCGAAGCCACTCGTTGAGTCGTTGGACGTGCTGAGCTATCTGCGACCATTTTAGGAGGACGGTGAGGTCGTCAACGTAGGCCTTGCAGTACGAGGAGGTGATTTTCGGTGGCGTCGCTGTATAAAGAAGATAGAGCACGACACTGAGCGGCGAGCCCTGCAGCAGGCCCTGTTGTGGGAGCATGGCGGGTGTGAAGCCTTCGTGAGTCGTCAGCGTGAAAAGCTGAGACCGGACTACTGGCTCCAGCGTGTTGGCCCATGTTTCACCTAGGGAGCACCTGACGACGTTGAGAAGTTGAGTGTGCGGCACCGAGTCGTAAGCTGCCTCGATGTCCGCTATGACCACGGCATGGTCATCGTCGTCGCCGTCGTCTGCATCAAGCCAGTCTTGGGCTCTCTGAAAGATCTCGAGCGTCGCGTCTGGCCTTCCGCAACCGAATTGAAAGTTCTGCTCCCTGATGATCTGTTGACACGTGTGGTTCATTTTGAGGTAGAGACACACGTGCAGTAGTTTCACCATAAGGGGCATGATGGCTATAGGCCGGTATCCCGCTGCGGACGTGCGTTTGTGGCCGATCTTCCGGATGAGAAAAATCCACGAGAGCGCGTGTTTTTCCGGTATCCCTTCTGCAATCCATCTGTTGAACTGTGTTGTAACTATGTCTATTTCTGCAGGTCGGATGGTGGTGAGGAAAGTTGCGGAAAAGTCCGTCGTTCTTGCGGTCTTCTTCAGGGCGTCGATGGCCTTCTTCACGTCTGCGCTTTCGATGTCGACGATCTTCGCTGGTCTCTCTTTTCTTCTGTGCACAGCGTCGCGAAAGGCTTCCTTCGGTGCGTTTGATGGAGTGGATGCGTTGTTGACGGCTTTGAATAAGACGGCATTGTAGCGCTCTCGGTAGTACTCCATAACGGCCGGTACGTTAGGAATGATAGGTGGCTCGTACGGATGGCGTTTGGGTGCCACTTGGTTGCTCGTCTCACCTCTGGTAATTAACGTGATCTTCCGTCGTATTGATGCGACTTCCACATTGAGCTGGCGTCTGACTTCCTGGTTCGGTGTCGTACTCCGTTGCAACAGTCGTTTGTTCATGGCGAGCTGCAGTCTAGCTACCTTGGTCGTGCGCCTTTTCGGTGGGTGGTGCATGTTGGAGCCTGCCATGCCTCGGATGAGGTCGTCAAATGAGGCTGCCTCTGGTCGCCGACCGATTGGGTAAGTCATAGGAGGTATGACCCTTTTGATACAGTGGTCGTACTGTAGGCATATCGCCGCATGGTCGCTTCCTCCCGTAAACCTTACGGCTTCTAATGAACAGTTCGACCCGCGTGGCACAAAGGCTCTGTCAATCGACGTCTCGCAGTTCCTCCGTCGAAAGGTTCCCCTCTGCCCGACCAATTCTCGGCTGGCGCATGAGCGCACAATCGCTTCGCACGCAGGCACGGTGTTGCAGTTAAAGTCTCCGACGACGACGTACTCATCGGTTGCCCTTCGCATCGTGTTGCATATCCATCCTGCTAGGGATTCCGCTTCTGATCGTCGTAGCATGGTGGGTACATAGACGCTTATCACCCTAAGCACCCGTTCCCCTAGCTTGATGTCCGCATAGCAGGCCGTGCGGTGCGATCCCGTTCGCAGAGTGTGCAAATTTTCTCCCCGGATTGAGACTGCACTCCGCGCGATTTCTGTTTCGTCAGCTGCAACGGCTACTACGTTCCATCCCTTGTGCCGCGCCATGTCGTCGAAGACTTGCTTCTGCCGTCCAATTTCGCATGTCGCTAGTATGTGGGCTTCGGGTTGTAGGTCAAAGTACGTTGCTAGGTCTTTTTTTCCGCAGGCGTTGCAGCTCACGATTCTCACCTTGCTTCCCATTCGAGCAGCTGTGCGTGGTAGCGTCGCTTGGGAGAGGGGCGGGATACTGAGTCGTGGCGGGAAAACCGTGGTGTTTCCGGGTGACGCGGTTGATGGGATTGCGCCGGTTTGGAGGTTTGAGTCGGTTGGTTGGGCTGGCTGCGGCAGGATAGGCACGGCGTGGAGATGTTGAGTAATCGATTCGAGGAGGTGGCAAGGTGATGACAAATTATTATCGTCTAACTGGCGTCGTATTGCTTGAAGGTTTGTGGTTTGGCGAGGAAGACGGGTTTGATCGGGCAGTGGGAGGAGGGGAACGTTCGGAGCTGGTCGGGGGAGGGTGGGAACTAGGTTGCCGGACAGGGGGCGTGTGATGGATGCAGACTGATGTTCTCTTGTTTCTGATGCTGATGTGCTGACATGGTTTGGGTTAGAATACGAAGTGTTTGTGGCGACCCTGACATGGGTTGGTCGTTGCTGATGTGGTTGTGGGTTGCAGGGAAGGATCAGTGGGATAGCGGCGGGTTTCGGTGGCATCAGCCCCAGCTCGGCCGCACTCGCGCCAGTCCTCGCTGCAGCTCCATTGTGCGATTGATTGTTAACGTCGTCGTGGGATTTCGTCGTCGCCGTAGACACTGTGGCGCTGCTTGTTTACATCGCTACAGCCGTTTGACCGGCGTCTTGTTTGGTGGAGAGAGGCCTGGCTCGCTTGGGTTGCCTCTTTTGCTGCCGGTGAGTTGTTCTACCTCTGCGCTGTTCGCCTCTCCGGTTGGCTCTCGGACAGCGTTGCTCGCCGGCTCACTGGGCTGGGCGCCCGTCGACAAAGCACTCGGCTGCGGCGCCGGGCTGGCTGGCGGTGTAGCCGCTGCCTCGTCAACGGAGCGCTCTCCCTCTGCCAGGCTCTCCATCTCGCTTGGGGTGCCTTCATCACGGTCGTTTATGGGTTCCGCCGGCCTCATCAGCGCTTCGACCATTCCGAATCGCAGCACCGTGCCGAAGGGGGACTGAAACCCCTTTCTTGCGAGCTCGGCCTCGTCTATAGCCCCCAGCCCTCGCACGACATAAGCGACAAACTTGGGGTCGTCTGGCTTGAGCCCGTAGACGGGGAAGACTCGCAGTTCGCTTTCCGGTTCTACGCCTGCTGTGTGCATCGCCCCCAGGACCTCCATGTGGTACATGACCTTGTCGACCCCCGTGACTCCATATTCTCCTTTCGCCCTCTCTTTGAACGCTTCCTTCTGCTTGTCCTTCCCTTCCTTCGTCATGATGTACCTGCCGTTGTGCCTCAGCGCTAGGCCTGGCCCTTCGAGCAGCGCTGCCAAGTCAATCCACTTGGGCTCGCTGTCCTTCGGTACTTTGATTTCGTACCCGTTGGCACCCGTGCGAACTACTCTGCCGTCGACTCCCAGTGCGTGCAGGGCTCCAACTATCTCTCCAAAAGGATTGATGCTGCCGTCCTTCCGTCCGTCTTTGGTCTGGAACGCATCGAGTGTAATTCTCTCCGGATCGGGTAGTGCCCACGTTGCCAAGTACGCCGAGAACCCAGCGTGCGCAGCGACAGAGATCAACCTCGTTACGTCGGCATCTTCCCGCAGCTGGCACAGCTTTATGCTGTTGCCCCGGAAGAAACCGGCGACGGTGTGTGTGTGAACGACTTCTGGCATCGTCTGCAGGAGCTGCTCGAATCCTTCTCTTGGGCCGCACACTGACAGCTGTTTGTCCAGAAGCTTTTCCATGTGAGCGAGCTCTATAACCCGTTTTTCGGAAATCGTGGACATGTTGGTTTTTTTTTTTTTTTTTTTTTTCCCCGACGACAACTAGCCTACCCGAAGGCAGTTGATTCCTTCAGGCAAGATTTCTCAATAATGTACAGAAACTGTAGCTTTTAAATCGTTGGTTTTTGGAGCTCTATAACCCGTTTTTCGGAAATCGTGGACATGTTGGGTTTTTTTTTTTTTTTTTTTTTTTTTTTTTTTATATGCCGAAACCAACTGGAAACGAAAGGAAAAGAAAAATCCCTCCCTCCGCCTGTCCCTCCCTCTCAACGCAGGTAATTCATGATGGCAGCGGTCCAGCGGTTGGTTAGCGGATCGTCATAAGTCGATTTTACACGCTCAGCAACGAACTTCAACGCCGGCGGCCTTCGTAGAGCGAAATCCTCCATCAAACCTTTGAAGCTGGGCAGTCCTTGCGGGTAGGCCTCCAGAACACTAGAAGCTGCGTTGTGGATTGTGTCGTTTTCCATCAGGACGTGTTGGGCGGTCGCCGCGCGCTGGCACAGCCTGCATTGTACTCGAGTCCTGTTCGGCATGACCGCACGGCGTACGATTGCCTGGAATAGATCCACCGCCCCAGGTACTCGCTCTAACGCCTGGAGAGTCGACCCTTTGGTCGCGGTGTGGGATGCTATCTCCCGGATCTTCCTCAGCACTCCTCTCGACTCCATGTGCTGTACGGCCCTTTTTACGAACCGGGTCGGAGCGTCAAGCTGCAGGAAAGCCTCCCTCTCGTGCACGCAGACCGTCGGTATCCCGCCCTCCACGTAGATGCGTTCCACGTCTAAGAGAGGGCCCCCGGTCAGCAGGGCCTCCGATGCCGCCCCGTCTGCCCGATCGACGTACTGGTCTCCCGCATGTCCCCGGTGCCACTGCATGCACTGTCCATAAGGGCTCACAATCCTGGCCACCGGGTCGTTCTCTACGCTCCGCTGGGCTCGCTTGATGGCCGCCTGGCTGTCACACCGCCATTCTACAGCACTTGGGGGGACGCCACACCTGCGCAGCGCCGTCGCGAGCACCAACATCGCGCAGAGCTCGGCTTCCGTGCTGGATGTGACCATTTTTTTTTTTTCTTCTTTTTTTCTTCCTGTTGACAACTTGTGTCAGACTAGCCCACCCGGGGGTGGTTGATTCCTTCAGGCAGGGTCTCCCCCGTCCAGAGTTTGCTTAGGTCCAAGGTGATGGTGATTTTTTTTTTCTTTTTTTCTCGGCGGCCTTTCCAAATTTGGGCTGACAGTCCAAATGTGGATATAGAAGCTAATCCCCTGGTTGAGTGAGTCACTCGCACATATCCCTAACTCTCGGCGGCCGGGACCCTCTTGCAACGATGCAAAAAAAAATATCTGCATACTGCCCAAAGACGAATAATTACTAGTACACGTCTTCTTGGCGAATAACGTTCACCTCCTCTTCTTCGACACCGTGAAGCCAAAGCTCGAGAGACCAGCAGCAGCGGCCTTTCGCACTTTTCCTGCCTGCGGTTGGTGCAGATGCCTGGGTCAGCAACGATTCTGGCTCTGTATTCACTGGTGCAGGGGTCACTTCTGCTGTCTCCCGAGGACTCCCGGACTTGCACGGGAACACGCGATTGCGAAAGAGGTTTCTCATCAAGAGATGAATCGTCGTCCTCGCGCTTGACTCTTTCTGTGAAGCGTCTGCGGCGCATTTTCAGCCACAGTGTAACCGCCTTGTCGATTATCCTGGGGAATTCGGGGCTCTCTATCTTCGGGGGCATTGTGCCGGATAAAACATTCGGTGTTGAGGAGCGGCACACCCATTCTCATACGCCTCTTGCTTCGAACGTAGTTCGCCACCGAAAAGCATGCCTCGCATGCTACGGACGTCGGGGTTGCAACGGCCTCACGGACCAAGCAAGCAGCAAGGTCGCTACCGCAGTTCTGGTCGGACTCGGATTCACGTTGTGCTGACACTTTCGCGAGGTAAGGTCAGTTGCATCGCCCGTAATGCTATCGACTTCATCCAGGACGTCAGCCTTCATGTCCTTCCAAGCACTGACAACGCGTTCGACCTGAAAGTCTACAGCCCCCTTTTCAAGTCTGCAATCACGGCATCGCTCGCGTCACGCTCCTGCCCATTCCAGTTTTTCACAAAAAAAATATGGAAGGGCGGTATGACGCATCCTTCCACTTGCCCAGGCGTTTCTTGTAAGATGCTTTTGCTATCATTTTGCGGTATTTCGCAGCTTTGCCTCTGCTCCCACAACAGCGGCAGCATCAATCTCGTGCTGAGGCGTGCCAGCGAGGAAAGAAGTTGTTCGCCCACCGTCAGAACATCGTCGTGGGTGATGTTGGCGCTTTGAAAGGCGCGCGCAGCAGTGCTGTATCGTTGCACGACATCGCATCGGTGCACTACATCGCTGCACTACATCGTTGCACTACATCGTTGCACTGCATCGTTGCATGGTTGTCCTATGCCTACCATAGGAGCAACGATCATGCAACGATGCAACGATCATGCCAACGATGCAAAAAAAATGATTTCCCGCAACGATGCAACGATGGTTAGGGAGATGTGCGTTGAGTGAGGGTTTTTTTAATGACCTGTAATTCTGGTATGCGACCTTCGTGGGCGTGTTGCTGCTGGCCACGTGTGCTTCCACGTGTGGATCCGCAGGTACCACATGTGAATTTTGATTTATTTTTTCCCCCACCTGCACATTGTCTCGCCAAGGCCGCACAGCCAAGTGTCGCCAAGTCCAGTAGTGCACTATTTTTTTGCCAGCCGCACATAGGGGGAAAGGCTTTTTTTCCCCCTCGAACCTTGAGCGCTGGCCGGCGGTACTCGTCGGGGGGCCAATGAACACCTTGCGGGCGAGCGTGTCCATCACGAACTGAGCAAAGAGTAAAAGGTCGGAAGTATGTTTCATGTGCTCGAACGGAAACTCCGTCTAAAAAGGAAAACGGGGGTGCTGGAGGAGACGCGAGAAACGGTTTCTTTTGTTTTCGGCTCTTCGCTCCTTTGGGAGACTTGGAACGCGGCCTGACGTTCGAGCGTCGTAATGAACACCGGAACAACAGGTATTCGCGTTCTGAAACTCAGCCCCTCCGCAATCGGCATTGCACTGCCGATGCGGAGTTGCTGCTTCGTATCGGGAAATGGTGTGGGAAGAGCATGTACAACACGGAATTGGAAGAAGTGTGAAAACGGGTTCGGGAAGGAAAGCAGCTTGCGGCAATCGGCCTCCCGTGAAACAGGATGCGGCGACCACCAAGAGAACTGTGAAGCTGCTCTGGTTTTGAGCCAAAGCAAAAAGAAAGAAGAAGATTCTTGAAACTCAGGGAAAGAAATGCGGTGGTTTTTTTTTTTTAGCGTTATTTGGGGGGGGAACGAAAAGAGAAAGCGAGAAAGAAAGAACGCTGGAGTGATCAGTACTCCTCGACATCCTCCTCACCTTCGATGTCCGCGGACTCAGCGCCGACCTCTTCGTAGTCCTTCTCGAGGGCAGCCAAGTCCTCTCTGGCTTCAGAGAACTCACCTTCCTCCATGCCTTCTCCAACGTACCAGTGGACGAAGGCTCTCTTGGAGTACATCAAGTCGAACTTGTGGTCAATGCGGGCGAACACCTCAGCGATGGCCGTGCTGTTCGAGATCATGCACACCGCTCTCTGCACCTTGGCAAGGTCACCCCCCGGCACAACCGTCGGCGGCTGGTAGTTGATCCCGCACTTGAACCCCGTCGGCGACCAGTCCACGAACTGGATCGTTCTCTTCGTCTTGATCGTCGCCACTGACGCGTTCACGTCCTTCGGCACAACGTCTCCACGGTACATCAAGCAGCACGCCATGTACTTCCCGTGACGAGGGTCGCACTTCGCCATCATCGCCGCCGGCTCGAACACCGAGTTCGTGATCTCCGCAACAGACAGCTGCTCGTGGTACGCCTTCTCAGCCGAAATCACCGGCGCGAACGACGACAACATGAAGTGGATCCGCGGGTACGGCACCAAGTTCGTCTGGAACTCCGTCACGTCCACGTTCAACGCTCCGTCGAATCGCAGCGACGCCGTCAGCGACGAGATCACCTGCGCGATCAGACGGTTCAGGTTCGTGTACGTTGGTCTCTCGATGTCAAGGTTCCGACGGCAGATGTCGTAGATCGCCTCGTTGTCCAGCATCACCGCAACGTCCGTGTGCTCCAGCAGCGAGTGCGTCGACAACACGCTGTTGTACGGCTCAACCACTGCCGTCGACACCTGCGGCGACGGGTACACAGTGAACCCGAGCTTCGACTTCCGTCCGTAGTCCACAGACAGACGCTCCAACAGCAGCGCTCCCAGACCCGACCCCGTACCTCCTCCCACAGAGTTGAACACCAGGAACCCCTGCAGACCCGTGCAGTTGTCCGCCAGCTTCCGGATCCTGTCCAGGCACAAGTCCACCATCTCCTTCCCGATCGTGTAGTGACCACGCGCGTAGTTGTTCGCCGCGTCCTCCTTCCCGCTGATCAGCTGCTCCGGGTGGAACAGCTGACGGTACGTCCCGGTCCGAACCTCGTCGATCACCGTCGGCTCCAAGTCCAGGAACACAGCACGCGGCACGTGCTTCCCGGCTCCCGTCTCCGAGAAGAACGTGTTGTACGCGTCGTCCTCGATCCCGATCGTCTTGTCCGACGGCATCGCACCATCCGGCTGGATCCCGTGCTCCAGGCAGTACAGCTCCCAGCACGCGTTACCAACTTGGCAACCCGCCTGACCGATGTGGATCGAGATGCATTCCCTCATTGTAGAAGCTTCTTAGATTTTTCTTTAGATTCTCTGAGGGGTTGTGGCAATTCTCGTCACTTTTCGATCGTTCTTAGTTTAGACTTTGGTTTTCTCGGGGGGGTGCGAACTTTGAACGGACGGGCGTTCTGCCCGATGAAGGCGGTACTCTTTGCCTTCTCTTTCACCAATGCTGCTCCTGCAAGGAGGACGTCCTCACCTTGTTGACGGGGCCATTGAGGGCAGTAGTAGCGGCACCGCCTGCTTCACCCTCGTAGCTGTTGTTTTCAGTTGCCTGCGCTATTTCGAGCTTTCTTTCGGACTTCGTGGTTTGCTGTCTTGCAGCCCTTCGCCACTTTTTTTCGAAACCACGTCTAAAGGTTTGGTGTTCAGTTGGCCAACGAAGGCTGGGTCCATAGGCTGCAGACCGCCGGCGAAGCGGCCAGGTATTGTACCCGCTGGGGTCGGTTAGGCACGTTGGGCAACACTCTCTTTTCGGTTGCCCCCGTCGTTGACATCAGCATCGCCGGTATCGCCGGTGCACGGCTCGTCTAGACAGCGAAAAGAAATAGCCTCGACACGTACGTAGTACGTTAGAAGCAATGGATGATATCCAACCCTGTCAATGAACACAATTGGTGGACAAGGCTGGTGCCAGCACCCGCGGAAATTCCAGCACCAATAGCGTATAGTAATGCTGCAGTTAAAAAGCCGTAATTGGATCCGGAGCTCAGGTTGCAAGGTGGCCCAGTTTGCTAGCCGTCCGTGGCTCGTGTCAAAGCACAAAGCGAGTCTTCGGGTGCTGCTTCCGGATGCCTTCGCTCTCGGGGACTGGCTCTTCTAGCGTTATGGTGGTTTAGAGGTTCGGTGTTTTAGGGTCTTCGGTTGATCATTGGCTGGGAGGCGTAGTACGAGGGATGTAGGTATGATTACACACTTTAACTACGGCTAGCCAAGTTTGTAAGTGTTGTCTCTTCAAGATTGTTTTGAAGGGTGTTTCGCAAAAAGAATGGCAACGCGTGTCAAGGCAACGAAAACGGCAACGGTGGGGCAAGGGTCGAGGGGATTGCAAGAACGTGCTTGGAATGGGTATGTGCTCAACACCGCACTGGTCCCGTCTGCGCCGTGTTTCGGCCCTTAAGCCACGGACACAGAAGACGGACCATCATCAGCGCGGAACCTGCGTGTCTGCAGAGAGGACAACGGTGTGAGTCTGGTTTGTCAGGCGGCTGTTCGTAGCTCGTCACAGCCAGGACCACCCGTGCTACCAGAGCACAAGCGAATCCGTCACGGGGACATCCGTGTCTGAGCAATCAGTTAAAAACTCAAGGTCCCCGCCCAGATTGTGACTGCGACTCGCTAGGCAGCACTGACTTGTCTTCTTTTTGCGGTGGCAATCTGCGAAGTAAACTCCGCAGAGCACAGTGGACACGGGGTTGCCGTGTGCAGCACCAGTGGTTGAAGTACCAAAAGGAAAAGAGTGCAAAGAATCGGGTCGGGTGGTTGAAAGGCTGCCTGTGGGTGCATGTTGGATGCGCCGCTTTGGAGGTCACCGAAAAAATACTCGAGGGGCTGCCTTGTGCTCATTCCGACGGAGGCTGGAAGGGGGTGAAGCCATACAACTGCAAAGTAAGTACTTTTTGTTGAACGCTTACGCCCGCCACTAAACCCAGGGTTACCTGTGTTTCGTGTGGGCTTCAGCACATTTCCCTCTCTTCGAGTATTTCCTACAAAGCAGGTGCACTGCCCCGCGTGGCTCTTTGAACGCATCGAGGCTCCGTCTTCCTCAGCTCGGATGATTCCCGGGCACCGTCACCTTCGTCTGGATTGAAGACCAGTCGAAGGAGCCCCGTCGAAGTTGCTTCTTAGAACAGACATATTTTTAGCACGTGGATTTGTGTGTGCGAAGGACCTGTTTTGTATCTTTACATGGCAGGTTCCAACGCTGCCAACTTTCTTTTTGTACTGACATGTCCAGCGTGGTATGTTGTTTCAAAAAATAAAAACGACAAAGGTAGCGTCGTCAAAACTTCAGCACCGCCAGAACATCCGTGGAACTGCTCAGTGTCGAGTCCGCTTGCTTCGCCGTTCTTTGCGCGGACTTTCTCGATGCTGCGGCTTAAGCAGTGGGCCTTGAACTTAAGAATCGTGTGAAAGTGACGAATCAATCAGTTTCCACAGAAGGCGCGCCCTTGTGGAAGCCCTTTCTTTTGCGCATGCGTATACTTCACATCCACCAGCTCAGTCTTCGCGCTGAAGGGGGTTTACCGTAATTGGATTAATGTTGAACCGGGTAAACCCTGGGACACCCCCCAAAATGGGCTGGGTGTCCCAGGTGTTACCCGGTTCGGCATTATTTTTTGGGGTTTGCGACTTTGCGTACTTTGCAGAACATCGCGAGTGCGTGGTGCTTGCCCGCGTCTTGGGGTTCTCAATGCTCAGCTCGACCCCTAGATGCTGCTGTCGTAGGAGGCTGCAGGACCACCACTGGTGCAGTCATGCAGAAACCCCCGGGTGTCCCAGGTTTTACCCGGTCTGTCATTTACCCGTTCCAGTAGTCCAGTTCAACATTATTCCAATTACGGTACTAAACGTTTGCGTTTTCTTTGTCACTGAACGGTGGAGCCGAGCCTCAGGAGCTGGAGTTGCAGAGGGTGTGCCCGAGGCACACCCGAAAAGTGGATGTGGCACCCGCTTTTCGGCTCCAGCTTCTGGGGCTGGTCACCACGGTGGGGGGGTGGGAATCTTAGTTTAATGGTTGGGGGGTGCCTACCTTTCACGTGTGCGTATTGCTAACGCCAGGTCTTCCTGGGAAGAAGAAATGTGAAAACGGGTTAAAAGAGACGAAGGGAAAAAGGGGCGGGGAAAAAGGAAGCGTGCGAGACTTCTCTTCGGTAGGGAGACGAGAACGTTTTTGATGGCTGCCGGCCACTCGTCGTCGTGGATGGTGTAGGCATAAATTGGTTGCTTGAAGCGCCAGGTTTTCAAGATACCGTATTCGGATGGATGTAGAATCGGGGCAAAATCCCTTTAAAATGGGCCTGGGTGACCCGGTTCGGGGTTTGCGTGCTTTGCAGAATATCGACCCGGGGACGTTCGCCTGCTCAATAATCAGCTCGCCCCAAGGCAAGATGTGCCATCGTATCTACGAGTGATGGCACTGCATACCCAGCTGCTGCCCCAGGTTTTACCCCGATCTGTCATTAACCCGTTCCAGCGTTAGTCCAGTTCAACATTGTTCCAATTACGGTAATATTATGCCTGGTGCCGTCCGGCAGTAAGAAAGTACACGTTGGAGGCTCTTGTCAATTGGCACGATTCGAAACGTTGGTTCAGTTAGGTCGCGGGGTGGCACACGTGAAGATCAGCCGGTTCGTCCGTTCGTCTTCCCAAAAAATGCTCGAGGGACTGCCTTGTGCTCATTTCGAAGGAGGAGAAAACAATACAACTACAAAGTGGGTCTTTTTTGTTGAACGCTTACGCCCGCCACTGAACCCAGATTTACCTGTGTTTCGTGTGGGCTACAGCACATTTACCTCCTTTGTCTATCACAACTGGCAGTCTCCTCAAGCATTTCCTACAAAGCAGGCAAAACAAAAACGTTCCCGCTGCGCCGCACGAATCGCAGGGCGTCTTTGCGATTTCCAGGCGGCAGAGGGCGCACCACCCGCCCGGTGGAGAGAGGCGGCACAACTCAAAAAAGATGCTGTTCTCGAGGAATGCTGCGTCTACGTAACCCCCCCCACCACCCCTGGGCCTGCGAAGAGGGACTGCCCTGTATGAAACAGTGTGGGGACGTTTGTGGGATCGTGGATATCAGGTCCGGCCGGGAGGAAGTGCGCACGTGGAAGAGCCGGTGGGTGAGACGGTGATCGCCACTGTGCACACCTGGTCCATGACACAGATGGAAGCGGGGCACGAGGTTGAGAGAACCTCGAGGACAGGGGAAGAAAGCGACGACGGAAGGACGAACATGTAATTGTACGGCTCCCCTCGGGCAAGCTCGACCGTGACGGTCAACGCCGCAGCAGTCGCCTCAAGACCGACGATGCGGCTGCGCGACGCGGTGATGAACTTGTCCTTCTCGCCCAGGAACACCCAGTCCCCGGAGAGGACCGGGGCGACGACGTGGTACCCGTAGCCCAGCTGCGGTGCCGTCTGGTTCGCCGGAGCCGGCGCCTTCGGGATCGTGTACGACGCCGGCCCCGCGGGGAACCCCCCGAACCGCGCCGCCGACGCAACCGGGTCGAAGTAGTTGAACGCCACGTACCGCCCGATGCCGAAAACGTCGCGTTCGTCGACGTCGACGGCGGATATCGCGATGTCCCCCGCCGTGTTCAGCGCCAAAAAGTACGAAAACCGAGCCCCGGCCGCCACGTCCGAGTGCGTCGACCACAGGTACACGGGCGTCGGCAGCTTCTGGATGCTCGCTGAAAAGCCTATCGCGAATCCTCGGTCGACCGCGTACGCGGACCGGTCCGGTTTGAGCAGGATGCCGTCCGCGCGGACGGTCTGCATGATCAGCGACTTGTTAAACGAGTTCACCTCGTCTGAAACGCCGAAGGGGCCTGCCGCCAAGGTTGCGATCAAAATGTCGGACGTTGGATCCGGGGTACGCTGCGGGGCGAGGGTGGTGTTGCTCCACGCGTTGTCCGCCGAGCAGTACAGGCCGACGATGTGGAGGAGCATGCAGGAGTACCCGAGGACCAGGTGAAACGGCGGGTACCCTATGGCGTCGTTGGAGGCGCGGCCGTTCGTCACCGCGGGGACTTCCGTGGTTTTCAGGACGTTGCTCGGAATCATCATGCACCACTGCAGCGACACGTTGGCGGCCAGCGCGGCTTGCCCCATCGCATTCAACCACGCGTCTCCCGTCGACACGTCTGAAGTCATCAGTCCCGAGACCTCTGAATGCCAGGACAGCCAGTCCTGCTCAAACATCTTCATCCCGATCTGCGTTCCGTTACGGAACAAGTCGTCGTAAAACACCCGCGTGATCGGGACGCTGTGGTTGGTGCCGTCCTTCGCCCACTTATACCGGGAGTTGTTGATGTAGATGTTGTCCGAGTTGTACGCGTCCATGTACAACGACAACGGCTCTTCCAGCCAATTCGTCATCCCCGACGGGAACACCTCCGGCCTCGGCTGCCAGATCTGCATGCCCGACCAGTCGCTGGCCTGGTAGTACCACCAGTCGTCCCACTGGAAGTACTGCAGGGGGATCCCGCGGGCTTCGGCGGTCCGCTTCACGGCGCGGAGGGCTTCCTCGGAGTTGTTGAAGCCGTTGCTGTTGCGGTAGTAGTACGCCCCGTTGTCCGTCCAGTACCCGAGGCGGGACAGCACGAAGTCCTTCGACGCGTCGACCCGGGACCGGTCGTTCTTCGCCAGCAGCGCCGCGCCCCACGCAGACGCCGTGCTGTTGATCCCCAAACCGGCCTGCAGCAGCGTCTCGTGGACATGCCCCGCCGGAACCTCCCCTACAGAAGACATGACCCCCGCGGTGAACACGCTGCGGCTGTTCAGACTCGAGTGAATACTCGTCACGAAATTCCGCGTCGGGCCGAGCATCAGCGCTCGTAAGCCCTGGTTAAAAAGCAGGACCGGCCCCCCGTCGACGCCCCCGTAATACGGGGGGTACCAGAACGACACGTTCGAACCCGTCAGCAGGTTGTCCCCCCACATCAGCATGTTCTTGAACCCGGACTCCGCACTGGCGGCTCCGATGACGAACTGCGGAAAGCCCGCCAACACCGCGTTTCTGTCCCCTGGCACGGAAGGAGGGCGCTTCATGCTAACCGGGTACTCGTGCCTGAAGACCACCCCGGAGCGCTCTGCGAGGACGAGGATGCTCGTCTTCACCGAGGCGTTGCCGGCACCGGTCCAGGTGCACTCACACCCCGTGTACTTGCCCCACACCGGGTCAGCGCCCGCCTTGTCCGCCCAGAGGCCGCGCGTCAGCGCGGAGCCCCACGCCTCGATCTCACCCCCCTCCCGCGGGGACAGCAGCCACGTCTGCCCGTCGAGCGAGACCGTGTAGCCACCGAGCGAATCGACCGCGACCGAAACACCGCCGAGCCCCTCGTACACGCCCGCCGCGCCGCAGACGCCGACGAGGCAGCTCACATACGCCAGCGCCAGCTGCCTGGCGTGGACCATGGTTCGCAAGAAGCCTTGAAGACCCTCTTTTCCCCTTTGGTGGCTCCTAAGAGGTTTGCCTGGGGAGGATATACTCGAGGGGCTGCCTTCGTGCTCAATGCGACGGAGGCTCGGGGGGGAGAAAACAATACAGCTGCAAAGTGGGTCGTTTTCAGAGTTAGAATTCGCTTGAGAATCCGGGATTTTAGAGTCTCCGGGTGACCTTCGTCGAATGGGTTCTCTTAAGTACCGTCTTCGGAAAAATATTGGATAGGAAAAATATCCAGATTTTTCTGGGATGGCCATTTTATCCAAAATATTTCCTGTTCAAACATTTTTCCTATCCAAATATTTTTCCGATCCGATCAAAGTTCAAGACGATTTTCCGGTTGTTAAGTCCAGAACGTATTCTTCCGCCCCCCTACACGGTGCAGTAGTAAAGGCTTTCACTAGTAAATTTACTAGTGCCACTCGTAAAATTTACATGTAAAATTTACAAGTGATTTCAGGTGTTGTGGCAGGTGTTTTGGGGTGAAACAAGAAGAAACTGTGGCAAGTGAAGCACACATTCAGAAGAACCGGCTTCTTTTTCACCTAACTCGTCAAAATAGGGCTGGGAGAGCAGAGCAAAGTGTCAACCCAGTGCTTGAGAGCCCCGCGCTAGGCAGGCCGCGTCAACCCAGGTTTCCCCCACTCCAAGGCAAACGTGAACACTCGAACACGACCCCCCTGTGGCTCGATGCGGTGGGAACGGGACAATAACATCGGAAGAGACGGAGCGCGAGGGAGGAGGCGTCCTTGTCCTCTCAGAGCAGAGCCGTGCACAGGTACACGTACCCTATAGATGGGCGCCATTGTACGGCAAAAGATGCTCTGGTTTGGCCCAGGAGGTTACGAATATCTCTGCCTGCGTGCGTCTTATGCCGGACAGGCTTGGCATCCATTTTTTGGACTGAGTCGTGGGCAACAGTGCGGTCAACTCTGAAAGGCAAATACCATAAACGGAAATAAGTTGGACCGGACAAAATGGTCCAACTCACCTATTTTGGGCTCTGGTGGTCCAACTTTTGTCCGGCCAACTTTTTTCGGGGGGTTCTGTGTACTTTGTGCAGTTTTGCGGCTGGTACTCGCTCCACTCCGTAGTCGCACATGGGTCCGCCGCCAGGAGTTCCCGAACACTGCGCGGCGCTGCGTAACCCGCTGAGTTCCCTCCAGCAACTTGCAACGAAGCACCCTGGCCATGGTCCGGCCATTGGTCGTGTTGGAATCACAAGATCTTCCTTGCGTGGAAGGATGTTTGATCGCGACCGGTTGCGGTTGGTCAGTGCCGAGGGTGGACCAAGATGCGTCCACCGTCTGTCCCATTGCTTTGGTAGAGTGCAAACGCAAAAATGCAGAGTGCAAACGAGATGGCTCGAGGTGGGCTGATCGTGAAGGAAAAAGTATGAGCCGCCAATAAACGACGATCTTGGTACGCTCAAGTTCTGATTTGATGACTGGGAACCCAGTAGTTCGGGCGACGGTCACAAGCTCATGAGCGAGTAAATGACAGCGGCCCCATTCGTTCGTTTTCGCTCGATCAGTTCTAAAAGGATCGCGGTCTCCTTTTTCGTAATGACAATGGACGGCCTCTCTTGGCCTTTGGTTCGTTAACGTCTTCATGTCGCCGCAAGACAGCATTGTCGTCACGGTCCAGGCGCTGCAACTCGGAACAAAGAGGCGAGGGCGTTTCAAATTGTAACTACTTTTTTTCTTGAGCTCATCCCGTAACGCCGCAGGGAGTTTTGTAACGGAAGAAAAGGAGAAGAAAGAAAGAAACGAGAAACAAGAAGGGGGGGGAAGCAAAGGGGAAAAAAAAAAAAAAAAAAAAAAACAACAAACAAACAAACAAATGAACAAACGAAAGAGGAAAAGAAGAAAACCAGAAGAAGAAGAAAAAGAGACAGAGTGAAAGAGAACACAAAAGAAAACGAAGGAAAGGGAAAACAGAAACGAAAGAAAAAAGAAAACGAAAGAAAAGAAGAGAGAGACAGAGAGAGAAAGAACCGAAAGAAGAACGAAAGAATAAAAGAAACGAAGATAAGAAAAGGCGCTTGTCCCGGTGAGAGAACAAAGAAAAAAAGTGAATAACAAAAACAGGGAAAACGAGAATGCAACACACCAAAAGAGAGAGCAAAAAAAACAAAGCAGAAAAACGAACAAAAGAAGAAGAAGAAGAAAAGAAAAGGGGAAGACATTAAAAACAAGAAGAGAGCTAAGTAACAGATTCCAAGCACAGAAAGAAGAAAGAATGGGTGAAGGGGGGGGGGGGGGGTCAAGAAGAAATGGGTAAAAGGAGAAGACGTGCGAAGTGGAGATGCAAGAATGCTTGGGGTGGCATGTGCACACCAACGTGTTCTACTGCACCGTGTTTCGGTCTTTTAAGCCATGAGAAGTGGGGGGAGGAAAGGGGCGTTTCAATGCGAGTTGGACCCATTCAGGGGAGTTTCTGCTCTTCGTGTTGCCTGACGAGAACTGCCTAAGAAAACTTCACTTTACGACCACCACACATTGTGGGTCTTTTTTGTTGAACGCTTACGCCCGCCACTGAACCCAGATTCACCTGTGCTTCGTGTGGGCTACAGCACTTTGATCTTTTGCAGCTGGCAGCCTCCTCAAGTATTTCCTACAAAGCAGGTGCTTACACGAAAGAATATGCCTTCGCTCTTTCGCTATCCTTTCAAAAACTGTTGCGTTGACGCATCCACACAGAGATCCCTTTTTGAGCAGGCCGAGTTTGGGCCCTCTCTTCAGGTTGGTCTTCTTCTTTTTCACCTGGTATGTCTTGAGTTAGGGATCTCCATGTGAAGCACGGACATGTAAACTGTGACACAGACATGATCTTCAGGTTGGTGTTGGTTCGCTCATTGCACAGGCTTACATTGTTTGGAACACATTGCAACGTCTCGAAAAAGAAATCGCTATGAATTTAGTCTTGGGCCCCCTCCTCGCGCGTGCATTGCTGTTTATCACCGCGGTGCGATGCGCACTCCTGGGGTTCGCTTCTTGAACGCAGAACATTCCAAAGTTAGAGCTCGCCGGTGGGTCCTTTGGATGGGGGGGTGGGGAGGGGGGGCAAAAAAGATACAATACGGGGGGGGTAGCCAGAGTAGGAAAAACAAGCCGGAAGGGTTACGGGGGGGTGACGCTGGGGACAAGAGGAAGTGAGAAAAGCGAGAGATAACACATCGAACCCAAGTCAATACGTGTGGTAGTCACGCCTGCGCAGTCCCAGGGCCTCTCCCCGCCCATCTGCATGTGTTCTCATAGTCATCGCTACCGTTTTCCGAGAGAGAGAGAGAGAGTTGCATAGAGGGAAATGAGAAGAGAAAACGCATCAAAACAAGTCAAAGGGTGTGGCCCTGGGACTGCTAAGGTAGTGCTCGCCTTAGCAGTCCCAGGGCCTCTCTGCACCCACTTGTGTGTGTGTGTTCTCGTGGGCATCGATACCGCGCTGACTTTTTCCCGAGAGAGAAAGAATGAGAGAGAGCCGCGTCGACCAGAAATAAGGAAACATTGCTCGAGGCAGGAAGCGTGGGGAAGGGAACGGGGGGAGGGTTGGCGAGAGTGGAAGGGAGAAAGGGAAAGGACAAACGAAGAAGCAGACAGACAAACGATACAACAAAAACACAGCACAAGAAATGCTGCGGTATAATTAGGGTCGCCTCCCAGCCTCGCGCCACTGGACGTGACAAAAGGCACGTAGCACATCTCCGCCGGAAGCCGATATGAGCCGGTCCATCCCCTCTTGATAGACCGTGATAGACCGAGGAATACAGCACCGGGCAATTCGATGCAGCCCTAGGGACTAGGGATGGACCTGATAGACCGTGGTGGACCGTGTTTCACTGTGGTAAACAGCGGCAGGCACTTGGATGCAGTTTCAAGAGATAGGGACGGACCGGTTCACAATAGCGGAACACTACACTTCCGGAAAGGGCAACGCAAACGACTAAAGAAGTCTGGTTTCCTTGCACACGAGCGATGAGGATATATTTTGTCCGGGGTTTATTTTTTGTGGTTCCGACGATCCTTTTAATTTTTTCTTTTTCTACACATTTTTTTGAGACGAGGAGGCTTCCTTTGCACGCAGTCGCGATGTGGATGTTGCCGTGCTTTTTCTTTGACTTGGTTCCTGTCGCGCCGCGAGGTTTTTGCATCTGGTCGAGAACACAAGCTGTCGGGCTCGTTCGCGCGGAGTCATGTTTTTGGATTTGGTGGCGCAGGCCTTCATACACGGTGGAATCCAGCCTCAGAAGCTGGAGCTAAAGCTGGAGTTGAAAAAGCGGGTGTCACACCCTCTTTTCGGGTGTGGATTACCGCGCGTTGTGGTTGTAGCACACCCGCTTTTCGGGTGTGACTCGGGCACACCCCTCTTTAACTCCAGCTTCTGAGGCTGGACCTCACCGTGTAGAGGGTTGGCCTCTCTTTCACTCACTCACTCTCGCTCTCTCTCCCCGGAATAGGTCGCGTTGGCAGAAACGGTGAAGATAATAACTGTCACAGGGTTGATGAGATGAAAGCGAAAATTTGGGGTAAGTCCTGATTATTTGATTCACGGTTAAACGAAGCTAGCGCACAAGGTTTTGCCTGATCTCGCACCTACTTTCCGATACCAAATAGATGCTCTTACTCTAACTCGGAAACAGGGGCTGGGCGATGGGCGATGGCAGTTCCAAGGGGGGCGGCGGCCGCATATTTTCGCTAGACATACGTACTTCTTCTTTTTCTTTTTCACGATTTTTCACTTCTTCTTCGTTTCCCGAAGGCTGCCGCAGCCTCACGTGTTCGGCGGTACTGCAGGGCCACGGTCTGCAGGTCAGGTTGGGAACAATTGGGCAAGTGTTAAAGCATCAAAGCGCGGCGTACTTCACGAGCCTGGCGCTCAAGCCGAGCAGAAACCGTGAGAGAGCGGCCGGGTGCTCGAGGCAACCTGGCCTACCCCACGACAGCAAGCGTTGCATGCATGCTGCGCCTGACCGGTTGCCCGCTGAGAGGTTCTTCTTCTTCGCATGCTTCTCTTCTTCTGCCTCTGCTTCTCTTCTGCTTCTGCTCCTCTCCTTTTTACTTTTTCGCTTTTCCGGCTGGGGTTTGTGGGCTTGCCTCGGAACTCCAGGGGAACGGTGAGCCAAAGCATCTGTGATAGCTCCGGAGGTGCTTTTTTGAGTCTTGGAATTTTCTTTGTTTCAGAATGGAAGTTCGCTTGAGAACCCGGGGAGACTACGTTGTTTTCCTTTCTACCCGGCTTTAAAGCCGACTAGAAAGAAAGTTGAAGTATGGATAAAGATAAAGTGGTGTCACCTGAGAGGATAATCTCAGGGCCGCCCACGTGATAAGCCGTTAAGCGTTGAGCTCTTTTGTAAGTACATGAACCACATGGATTAGCATGCACGTTAAGCAGCGGCTGCCGTGCACGTTAAGCAGCGGCTGCCGGCTTATCCCGCGACACCTTTTATAATATTATGTAGTTGATATCATGAATAGACTACGTTATAGAAAGAGTGGCGTTGGCACTCTTCAAAATTCTGCTATGAAGTAGGTGGATCTTCCCGACGGTCCGGTACGTTAGAGTCGCCGGTTGCCAGGGAGGCAGGTGTGTAGATCTGTGCTTAGTGCCTGCGGTCGACAGCCGAGGCGGGTAGAGGCTGACATCGAAGGATCAAACAGCAACGTCGCTATGAACGCTTGGCTGCCACAAGCCAGTTATCGCTGTGGAAATTTTTCTGTTCACCTCCGGCTTCATCCCTTGAACATGAAGCGAGACCAAAGGATCGCTCATCGAGGATCGGTACTGAAGATCGTGTATCGAGCAAGCTTTTACCCTTATGCTCTACGCGAGATTTCTGTTCCCGCTGAGCTTGCCTTAGGACACCTGCGTTAATGTGTAACAGATGTGCCGCCCGAGCCAAACTCCCCACCTGACTGGTGTCTCCAAACGAGGATTCGCAAGCCGAAGCCCGTTTGTCCCTTGGGTGTGGGTATGGCTGGATACCTGAAAGGAAGCCTTTCAAACGTGGTCGCCCGATGACTTCAAAAATCCCCCTGGATCCGCAAGCGAACGTTCAACTCTAAGAAAAGAGAAGCGGGGGAGAACCGCTCGGGTATCGATGGCGCGAACGACGGAATATATTAAGGAGAAGAGGCACGCAGGAACAGAAGAAGAAGCGGGACGAAAGAGAAAAGAAAGACGAACGAACGAGAAGAAGATAGAACCAAAGAGGCGAACAAAGATCAATGAAAAAGAAACAAGAAGGGTGGATAGTTTGAGTCTGCTGTTGCTAATAAACAATGAGACTACTTCGCTTTCTTCCCGCGAAGGATGCGAGGGGAGGGGGTAATGTGCGAGTCTGTCCTTCCTGGAAATCCTTTCCCTGTTCCGACTCCCGTAACCTGCGCAACCCCCAAGAGGCCTTGGTCGACTGTACCCGCAAGCAGATCTCCTGCCGAGAATGAGAAAAGACTCGGTTCCATCGAAACGGGAGAAAGGGGGTGGTTGGAAAAAGAAGGGGTGGGGGTATGGGCATAAGTAGAGGTACTGTACAAACGAAAAGACGTGAACAAATAAATAAAAAAGAAAAGAGGCAAAGAAAGAGGTTTGTGTACGTGCGTGCGTGGGTGTGTGTATGTGTTAGGATTCATGTACAGGTGACCCCTGTTGCGGAGTGTATGGCCCAGGCTGTGGGCTTCGTCACGTCACAGCTGACGCTCCCATAATGATCACGCGCCTCGCTTGACAATGGCACCCCGCCTAATGTCCCGTGGGCTGCTAATTTCATCATGTATCCGGGAGGAGATGCCCTCTTGTGCACGAGTGGCAGCGAGAAGCTTCGTGTTTTCGAACAATTCGCTTTCTTATTCAGAGTTGAAGCTCGCTTGGGATGCCGGGGTTTCAGAGTCTCCGGGTGACCTTTGTCAAATGGGTCCTCTTCGAGCAGATGTGTGCGTGGGAGTGTATGTGTATCTTTTTGGAGCTGAGAAGAGGAAGAGCACACGCAAACTCAAGGGGGGCGGTGGATCCCAGGTGCGGCAGCCACGCCTTCGCAGTCCCAGGGGCTTCCTTCCTGTGTGTGTTCCCCACGACGACCCGCGCTGTGATGTCTGGAGTTTGAGAGCGGACGGCAAAGCGACAGGGGAAGGAACAGAAACGACAGGAGCTGCGCTTGTTCGGCGATCGGCCAAAAACAAACTTGCAGCCTGCTTAGGCTGCTTGTTCGCTTGAGGATCCGGTGTTTCAGAGTCTCCGGGTGACCATCGTCGACAGGGTTCTTTGATGGCATCGTATATTGGCGCATCTTATTTGCGACAACCAATTTCTGCTTCCCTGGAGACAGTATCTGTTACAGCTAAAAAGAACGTTGGCAGTGGTTTAACCGGAACACATGTTGATTAAATCGCACAAACAAAAATCGTGCTCCGGTGCCTGTTCTTTTTTAGAGTGCAAGTTCGCTTAGGGATCCGGGGTTGTAAAGTCTCCGGGTGACCATTGTCGTAAAGGCTTCTTTAAGGTATCGGAAACTAGTGTGCGTATCGTGGCAGAACGCGTGCTAAGTTCGGGTGTCTTTGTCGCTTCTTGCCGATTGTTCGACTAATGCGAGCGCTGCTTCTTGTTCAGCTGCATTACTCGAGCAAGATGTTTTTCGTGACGGGGTTATTTAACCGTACAAGTGTCAGGTATTCGTCGCATATACTAATCTTCGTCGTGAATCACACGTCCCACTCAGTTCCCGGACGATGCAGCCGACACTTTTTTGACTGCTTCCTGCTTCAAGGAGTCGGCACCTTGAAGTCTCCGATTTGACAGGTGGATTCCGCTGGGACAGAGTCTGTTTTGTGTGTACGTAAATGTGACATCACCTGTTTTTTTTTTATAATTTCCACAGTACGCCGCCAACCGTCACTTCTTTTGATAATGACAACCGCGGTTGTTATTTTGTTTGTGCGTGCCGGTTGATCGTTTTCCCACTTGTATTTACCCTGTGTCATTTTCAGGTAGGGAATTCTGATCGACCGCCAAAACACGCTGCCCTGCGTCTTTTTAGTCTCGCACAATCCGTTGAAGGGCAACCCGCAAGATTGTTGGTGCTAAAGAATCGCTTGGGACCCCCGTGGCCCGATCCAAAGTCCCGGGTGGCCGAGTGTTGGCGCTGAGTTTCAGCTCCGGGCGCAATTGGGCCGGGCGACGGGCACGGCGAGGGTAACATGCAGGGTCCGAAGCAAGCGCAACACATGCACGGATACGCTGAAGCAAGCGCAACACATGCACGGATCCGCGAAACCCGGAGAACCCGAGCAACCCTCATTGGAAGCCGCCGGAGAACGACATGGTGAAACTGCCGAATGGCCGCTCAGTGCCCATGAACAAGCTTGAAGCAGTATGCTCCCTTCTTCGTCTTTTATGATGTGCATGTGTTGCGCTTGCTTCAAGGAGATGATCGTGTTATCACGCAGGGTCAAAACCTTGTGTCTTTTTGGAAATGGCCAATTTTTTTTTTTTTCCGGAAAAAAAAAATTGGGTTTTTTTGAATTTTAAAATTTTGGAACAAAAACTGCGGAAATTTTTGAGCATTTTTTTTTTTTTTTTCCAAAAAAATTTTTTTTGGGGGCCCCATCAGCCCCGCGGGAGCGTTTTAAAAAGACACAAGGTTTTGACCCTGCATGGTAAAAAGCTTGAGAAAGAGAACAGCAACGTTCCCCGAGTTGGCCGTCAACAACAACGAACCCCCCTCTTGCCAACGGCTGCAGCCTCAGAACCGTAAAAACGGACCCAAAAACGACCCATCCGAAAACGCTCTCCCGAGGAACAATCCTCTTACCCCATTGAGCTGCCTTTCGTGTCTTTGGTATCGCAGTCTCCACCCGAAGCGCACCACCTCGCTAAGCATAGACAGCTTCCCAGGAACTAGGGTGGTCACTAGTGGGGTGGCGGAGGGAAGCGAATGCTGCTTGGCACTGCACCTGTTTTCCACGGAAGCGCCGTCGCTGCCGCTGCTGCCTAAACAAGACATCCCGCCCTGCCTCAATCTTTGACCGAGCCCCCAACAATTGGATTTTCTTTCTTCATGTTTTGCTGTTTTTTTTTTTTTTTTTCTTTTCTTCCTTTCTCCAGGGCATTAGCTTGGTCTCCGGCCCATTTTCCAAATTTGGACACGCTAACGGCTTGTTGCGTCCTTACTCAGGAATGGGCTCAACACAGCGCGACGCGACGTATCTTCACGACAATGCTGGGCCCTGAGTGCGTCGGATTGCACATTGGCCACCTCTGCCGGGGGCCTGGGTGATTGTGTAGCACCATTTATTTTCTTCTTTTTCCCCCGCCGGCTTTTCCAAATTTGGACTGACAGTCCAAATGTGGATCTAGAAGCTAATCCCCTGCTTTCTCAGGCTTTTCTTCGGTTCGTCTATTCCCCCCGATGCACGGTGCAGCAGTTGTTGTCGCTGCGGACGTAATTAGGCAGGGCGGCTGGTGGGGCAGGGGTATGCTAAAGAAAGCTTTCTGAGGATATCCTTAACAACAAGGAACCCCCTGTCAACAGCTGCTGCCCTCATATTGTTCGCCTCGCCGAGTCCTGTGCCTGCGAAGCACTCATGAAAGCCTGTTTCGCCCGAAGAATGTGAGGCAAACAATCTACTGGGCCACATGGCGCACACCGGGTCCACAGGAGCCGCCGTTAAAAAGCTCGTAGTTGGATCCAGAGCTCAGGTTGCAAGGTGGCCCAGTTTGCTGGGTATCAGCGTACTGCTGAAGGCTGGGCCCTCGCATCAAGACCTGTGCTCTATGAACGGTGGCAATGGTGCTTTGCAAGTAATCTCTTCGTCGGGATGAACGCATACGGGTCGACCACCGATGTTACTGTGAACAAACCAGCGTGCCCAAAGCAGGCGTTCGCCGTGAATGATAAAGCTTGGAATACCCCAAGGTGCGTGCCCCCGAGGGATCCCTTCATTAGTAGAGCGGATGGTCAGCTTTTTTGAAAAACGCCGAGCGGGGAGGTGGATTCCGAAGAGCGTGCCTGGAATGGGTATGTGCTCAACACCGCACTGGTCCCGTCTGCGCCGTTTCGGCCGTTTAAGCCACGGACACGCAAGGCGGACCATCATCAGCGCGGAACCTGAGTGTCTGCAGACAGGACAGCGGTGTGAGCCTGGTTTGCCAGGTGGCTGTTCGTAGCTCGTCACGGCCAGGACCACGCGTGCTACTAGAGCACAGGCGAATCCGTCAGGGGGAGGAGTCCCCTACAACCGTGTCTGAGCAATCAGTTAAAGAATTCAGGGCCCCCCCTGATTGTGACTGCGAATCGCTAGGCAGCACTGACTTGTCTTCTTGTTACGGTGGGCAAACTGCAAAGTAAACTCCGGAGGTGGGGGGGAAATCTTAGCTTCGTGTTTAGGCAGAATGGGGGGTGGCCGTAAATGTCTCCGAGATGGCTTTCGAGGAGGTGCCGGTCTTTTCTCTTTTGCGCCGCGTTTTCAGAGAGAAAGATTCGCTTGAAACTCCGGAGGTTTAAGGTCTCCGGGTGACCTTCGTCGTTATGGGAAGACGATATCTTCCTTTGTGCTCTGAGTGTCGTACGGGTGGTGGTTACACGTAGGGTACCTTAGTTGTTGGTCATGGTGGTTTCGGCCATTGTCCACATACCTTACTTACGGTAGGCCCTCCTCAGTATGGTGCCGCAGTAGGTGACTGTCTGTCTTCTTGGTACTGTATGACCGTCTCTTTTCGTGTGCTGCGCCGGGGGTCTGCGATGGTCTCCCAACCGGATGTCGAGTGTGGCCACGGTCAGTCTTGCTGGTAGTGGCGACACTTCCGTGAGCCTCGAGCGCGTATGTGGGTGAAACGGTGGAGAAATACTCGACGTAGCTGCTTTGACTCCGGATGGAAGGGAGGAAACATAGAGGTAGAGGGGCAAATACAATACAAACACAATCTGATTTGTTCTTCGCTTACACCACCGCGTGTTGTTTTCTCACTCAGGACTTTGACCTGTTGTGTTTGTGTGATTTGTCGTGTAGGGGTAGACCCGCATGACCTCACGTCCGTTCAACACGTGGTTCGGTAGTTACAGCACTTGGGATCCCTTGGGTTCTTTGTCTGGCAGCATCGTCGAGCATTTCCTTCCAAGCTGGCGCTTATGTAAAAAAACAGGGGGGTGAGGTCCCGGGGGGGGGG
Organism: Diplonema papillatum; assembly: GCA_030068145.1. Classification (NCBI taxonomy): domain Eukaryota; phylum Euglenozoa; class Diplonemea; order Diplonemida; family Diplonemidae; genus Diplonema; species Diplonema papillatum. The sequence continues at coordinate 271,056 of JAPJBO010000114.1, forward strand.
GGGGGGGGGGGGGGGGGGGGGGGGGGGGGGATTGCTTGCTAGAAGTAATATTTCGTACTTTTTTCTAAGAACGTATTCGAAAAACTGGCTTTTTTTTTTTTTTTTTTTTTTTTTTTTTTTTGTTGATTCTCGATATGAAAGAATCTTGAATAGTTGCCTACCACATGGAGTTCGAAACCAGCCGTTGAGCTTCAAAGGGCCGGCGTTTGTTAGACTCTCCGGAAGGCCATAGAAGCCGCGGAGGAATGGGTGGAAGCGCGTGATTCAACAAGGTAGGCGGAACCTTGCCTTTCGGGCGGCTTTTTGTTCCGTAGGTTGCTTACTCGCGATGTGGTCTTGGGCTGTCTTCAGTTTTTCTCGCCATTTCCTGCTTGGAAAACGTCGAGTTGAGAGCGACAGGGCCCAGTTGTGTTTTTTTTTTTCCCCCTTCGCGAATGCCGTGCAGGTGATTACAGAAGGGGAGGGACACGAAGGAATAGGAAAGGGGGGGGGGGGGGGGAAAAAATGAAAAAGAAACAAAAAAAAAAGGGGGATAACGACGACCCAAAAATAGAGTGGGGGGGGGGGTTGGGGAAAAGTGTACTAAGACCACAAACACAAGAAGGGAAAAAACGTAGAAGAAATGTGCAACAACGGGGGTTGTGTGGGGAACGATGGAACAGAATGAATAGGACGGTGATAATGGCAGTCGCTGCACCTGTCAGCTGAGCAAGCTGGCAAAGGAACGTGGGGAGTTTGGCTCAGTAGTGGTCTTTGCAGGAGCGGGCGACCAAGGTTGAAGCAGATGGGTTCTGGCTAGGAGGAAATGCGAGGGGGGTGGGGGAAGAGGGGGTTTCTTCTAGATAAGAGATGAGTTCGTTCTTCAGTTCGTCGAAATGAGTGCGGTCGTCCAGTGTGATCCGACGGTAAACGTCTTGTTCCAATGCGCAAGGGGCACCCGGGGACACACAGTTTAGGGACGGGGGCGTGGCATTCGTGCTAAATATTACGGCGCCCGCATATGATCACCCCATACAGATACATGCATGCAATACATACAAACCCCGGCGGCCATAGAAGGCGGCAATGGGCCTTTTCTCCGGGGGGAAACATGCCTCCCATGCACGATTGGTGCCAGCATCGAGTCTTTATTGAAGAAGATGTCAAAATAAAAAGATGAAATAAGTGCAACAAATTGAAGAAAAGGGACGGATCTCTTATTGCGGCCCCGCGAAGAGGGCGGCTTCCCTCGCGCCACTTCTGGCTGGGACACGCGAGTGACCGGCCTCAAGTGTGGGCGGCATCGAGTGCGGAGATCTACAACCCGCATATATGTATAGCAGTAACCTGGTCTGATCATCTGGGGGTCCGACCTGCTAGAATTGGATGCTGCCAAAACTTCTGACTTTTCCTGAAGGAATTGCCTGGGGGAAAATGGATTTTTTGAACTTCTTTTTTTTTCAGGACTTTTTTTGGAAACGCGCGCTTATAAACGCCGAGCAATGAGTGCGCGCGCGCCCCTGTTTGCAAAGTGCGCGGCTCACTTTGTCGTCGTCGTAGTAGTTTTTTTTTTGACTCGGTGTAAGAATATATAAATGGTAGATGGATAAGATTTTTAGAGTTAAAGTTCGCTTGAAATACCGGGGTTTTAGGGTCTCCGTGTGACCGTTCATGAATGGGTTCTCTTAGAGCAAGAAAGGGCTTTATGGTTACGGATTGTATATTTAGTGCATGCTTTCGTTATGGGTTATGGCTAGCCATATCCGGGACTGTTTGTGACCGACACCAAGAACATTCCTTCGTGGAGTGTAATCTTGGGCCCCCCACGTTCTACAAGTTGAGACTTTTGACACAAAGTGAGCCGGTGCCGCTGGCCCTTGCATATCATGCAGGGTCAAAACCTTGTGTCTTTTTGGAAAATGGCAAAAAAAAAAATTCCGGAAAAAAATTGGGTTTTTTGAATTTTAAAAGTTTGGAACAAACTCTGCAGTAATTTTTAAGGAAGTTGAGCAAAATTTTTTTTTCCAACTGTTTTTTTTGGGGGGTCCATCGGCCCCGCGGGAGCGTTTTAAAAAGACACAAGGTTTTGACCCTGTATGATATACGGCTGCCATGGATGCTCCCGCGGACGCGCCGGCGTCTGGTGTTGTGCAGTGCGTGCCACAGCCGCTGGCGGGTGGTATTGGCGAGACACTCGCTCTTGGTGCATTGATGGTGTACGGTCCTTCGACAGAGTGAGCCGATGCCTCTCATGTCACCTTTAAAACACGGCTGTGTCACGCATGCTCTTGACAGACGCTAGCGTCCGCCATTGTGCACGTGTGTGTTGCAGCCGTTGGGTAACTTTGACATGGGGGCAGCATCGGACACTCGGCTCTTGTTGCGTTAGCGGTCACCCACCGTACTAGCCTTTCCGTCTAGGTGATTGCGGAAGGGTCGCTTTTGCCACGCTTTCCTGGTGTCGGTTGCAACACACTTTCAGGACCACCGCCGTGCTTGCCGGAGTCGTTGAAACCTTTTCCAACTTCGTAAGTTCTTGCTGGACCGACGAGGCTACCCTCTGTCCCCGGCGAAAGGTTGTGAGCACTGCCCCCAAGCTACGGGCCGAACGGCAAGTGCGGGGGGGGGGGGGGGGGGGATTGCAAGAACGTGCTTGGAGGGGGGGGGGGGGGGGGTGCGATTGCAAGAACGTGGTTTCAACGGAATAGTGTGTCCCTGACCACCTAACCTGGTCTCCCTGGGGGGCAGCTTTTTTGCTGATTTTGCACGAACGTTCGTTCTTTTTCTTCCTCGAGCCCAATTCTTGCGATCTCGCCGAGGGAATTTCGCTAGGGGCGTTGCGAACGCCCATCTGAGCCAATTCACCCTCAACGTTGTGTCGGGCCCTGTAGGACGGAATCGAGAATTGAAATATATGGTATGATCCTGCAGCAGGTTCACCTGCAGCAACCTTGTTACGACTTTTGCTTCCTCTAGCTGAGAAACATTGCTTGAATTCGGGCGCTGAACTTGTTGCCAAGAACGAGCTTCCCGCTCCCGAGCTAGTTTCGTAGTTTGGGTTAGTAGTGGGAAAGAACCTGCGGCGAAAACCTGCATAGTTTCGTAGAAGCGTGTTCGAGCTCAGGTCGCGTTCGAGGGTACGTGAATTGGCTCGCGCCCATCAGGTTCCTTCGGGCTGGCTGGGCGGGGAAATTATGGTCGCCGGCCTGCGCGAGCGAATCCGTTTATGGCGAAATGTCACCCTCGATCAACCCGCAGTTGAGCCGAGGGGAACAGAGCGACTACGGGGCATTCTTGAAGCAAATACGTATTCGGGAATCATCGTCGAATCGAGAGTCGAACGGAGTCTGAGAGATTAGACTTTCAAGCGACACTCAACTGCTGATGGGCATGGGCAAACCCAGCCGGCTAATGCGTTCGACGACCTGATGAGTCTCATGCTTCTGCAATTCCCATTGACTATCGCGTCTGGCCGCGGTCTTCATCGTTCCCAGAACCAAGACATCCGCCCGATAAATGCAATTGATGTCACCCTCGATCAATCGCAGTTGAGCCGAGGGGAACAGTTGTTTTGCCTTTCCGATTGCTCGGGATTTTTCGATTTCCTTCACGACACCAGGTGTCCGGACGCGTCGCAGGGAGTCGTGCACAAGAAGAGGGGCACGCGTTCCCGCTGACCCCAGTACCTAGACCGAAGCAAGCATATGTTAACACCTTTGCTGCAGATCTGTCTCTTGCACGGTCGCAGATACCGAGACCAGTGGTACCAGCGCTTGGTTCATTCCTAAAATTCCAGCACTTGACCCAAGCAAACCTGTACCATCTTCTTACTTAAACAACATCGCTGAGGAGCTATCATTCTGATTGGCACAGATGCTATTCAGCCGCGCCCTAAGTGGGAAGCCCCCCTAAGTGGGCCAAAATGATCACAAGCCTCTCTTGAGCACTTCTTTTCGCCAGCAGAAAACAACGGGAAACCGCGGCGGCGTGCGCACCCAGTGCGCGCAAGGATGGCGCAAGATTGATAGGGGACGAAGTGTGGAGTTAATCTTCTAAGACGAGCGTCTTGTACGACTAGAAAAAAAAGTCGGCAAAATACTCGAGGGACTGCCTTGTGCTCATTTCGAAGGAGGCTAAAGGGGGGAGAAAACAATACAACTACAAAGTGGGTCATTTTTGTTGAACGCTTACGCCCGCCACTAAGCCCAGATTTACCTGTGTTTCGTGTGGGCCACAGCACATTTACCTCCTTTGATCCATCGCAACTGGCAGTCTCCTCAAGCATTTCCTACAAAGCAGGTGCTTATACAAAAGAAATACTCGACGTTGCTGCTTCGACTCCGAATGGAAGGGAGGAAATATAGAGGTAAGGGGCAAATACAATACGAACACAATCTGATATGTTCTTCGTGTGTTGCTTTCTCACTCAGGACTTTGACCTGTATTGTTTGTGTGATTTGTCGTGTCGGGTTAGACCCGCATGACCTCACGTACGTGGTTCGGTAGTTACAGCCCTTGGGATCCCTTCTGTTCTTTGTCGGGCAGCATCGTCGAGCATTTCCTTTCAAGCTGGCGCTTGTGTAAAAAAAGTGTCTCCAGTGGAGCAGAGCCACACACGGACTCCGAAGGATCCTCAGTAAGTGAAAGTCGCAGGTGCCTTTCGTTGGGTCTACGCTGAACTGAGTGGCCGCTGCCCTGTGTTCTTGCACTTTGGTGGCTTCGGCGATCGCGGTGTGCCGTGGATGAGCGACGTCAGGCTTCTCGTTCTCAGACTGACTTCTTGTGCTAAACAGCAGTCGGTTTTTCTTTTAGCCACATGCAATGTGTGAGGAAACTGAACCGCCCCAAGTAGGACCTTCTGATCATGATCATTTACCAAATTTGCCACCCGAAACCACGTCCAGGATTTCGGGCTCAGGGTAGTGCGGTCAACGAAAACTCTAGTTTCTCTTTCTACTTTCTCCTGCTCTCGCGGTGTACGGTTTTGAAGTCTCCGTTAGACTCGGGGCGGGGAGGGGGTTTTCCTTTGTGCAGTTAGATCAGGGACTGGATAGGTAGGGGTTGGTGCAGCGTGCTCTTCTTCCTGGACTACCCGACGACGGAGTATCGAGTTTTTTTTTTTTTTTTCTTTTTTCTGCGGATTTCTTTTTCTGCTCTGCAAATAGCGGTCGGAATCCTTCCGAGCTGCAGGCATGTGGCAGTGGAACCGTCTTTCGCAGCTCCATTTTGAATAGTGTCGTGACTGCGGGCACTCGAAGTGCACGGGGTCCTTTCTTTGCGTAAACTTTCTAGGAAACGCTCGAGGAGCCCATTGCAAACCCTCAAGGCGAGTAAATATGTGCTGGTCTCTTCTTTTCAGACATCTGGGCACGCGTCTCTAAGCAGGGCTTACGCTCCGTTTTCGGTCTCAGAGAAAATACGTGTGGTCCACATGTGGACGCTCGGGTTAGAGGGAAAAGAACCTTTCCCCCCTATGTGTGTGGCGTGCAAAAAAAAAAAAAAAAAGTGTCACTACCAACGTGGCGGCACGTGGCTGTGCGGCCTGCCGATTTGTGGGCCCTGCATGTGGACCAACGGGGGAAAATAAATCAAAATCCACATGTGGTGCCTGTGGATCCACACGTGGGGGAAAGAAAATCCAAAAAAAAACATAACGTGTGGAAATCCACACGTTCCACACGCGGAGCGTAAGCCCTGTCTCTAAGTGAAAGGCAGACGGTGGGGTTCGAAGCACAAGATGGAAAGAACAGAGAAGCAGAAAAAGCAACTTTCATCCAAAAAGAAAGAAAGAGAAAAAAGAAAAACGATGAGTTGGAGAAGAGGGAAAGTAAGAAGGACCAGAGCAAATGGAATGAAGCGAAGAAGAAAGAGGGGGTGGGGGAAGCACTCGTGCACACTTCGCACAAAAAAAAAAAAGACTCGTGAACTGATGCTCCGTCACCATCAGAGTTTCGAGAAACGCAGGACAAAAAAGAAACACTTTTTTTTTTAAGTTTTTGTAATTCATTTTTTTTTTTTTTTTTGGGGGGGGGAGAGAGAGGGGGTGGGTGTAAACAAGGAAGAAACAAAAAAAAAGAAAGAAAATGGGGGAGTTATGGTTTGTTATGTTCTTAGTTTTTCGTCGTATCCTTTTTTTTATTTTTACTTTTTTCTTCGTTTTTAGTTGGTTTCGTCTTCGTATGCTTCGAGGGGAGGCATGGGGTCAACAGGGATGCCGAGGAGCTGTCTGCAGATGTCGGGAACCGACTGCGGTTGGTAGTACCAGCTGACGTAGATGTCGTTGGAGGGGTCAAGGCGGAACAGGATCGTGTCGTAGAGGCACCACTCGTCGCGGGTCATTCGGAAGAAAAGCCCGAAGAGAGGCGTTGTGTCCGCGCCGACGCTGCGGAGTTTTTCCAGGAACGTCGTCCGACCGTTGACCGACTCCTTCTGCATCGAGACGAGGATGGCCTTCTTTTGCTTGAGGTATTGCTTCGGGTTGTTCAGGCAGTCGGAGGTCGTGCTGACGACGAAGTCGCAGACTCTGTCCTTGCAGTCCGGATCGTCGAGGATGATCTCCGATTCGCCATCGGTCGTCTTGTCCGGGAACATGGCTGGGTAGCACACGAGGTCATCGTGTTTTGCGAATAGCCCCGGCACCGTTTTGCACAAGCGGCTGGCGGGCACTGGCAGAGTCGGGAAGCCTGGTTCGAACGCGTCCTTCACGGGCAGCTGCTCCTTGAATCGCTCGAGTCTCTCGGCCTCAAACTTTCGGTGCGCTTCCTCGACCTGCGACCCCGGAAACGTTCTCGACATCTCCCCTCCTTCGTGCTGCTTCTCAATCTTGGCGACCTGTCCCCCTCTCGAAACAAGATTCCCTCACCCCTTCGTGTGCCCTACCTCCTTCCGTACGCCGACGCACTCTCCCGTCGCAATCGTTCCTTTCTATTCCTCTATATGTATCCCTGCCCCTTTGTCGGCTTACCCTCCACGTCGGGTCGAATCTACTAGCTCGGCTAGTGCCGTTCTCTTTCTTTTGTGATTTCTCTCTGCTTCGGGTTCTGGATCGGAATCCTGTTCTGATGCTTAGTTTCTTTGTCTCACCCCGCGATCAAGGTATCCGATGTGGCGTCGTTGTGGTAATTCTCCTTTGCGTTAAAGTTTCTTTTTTTCGGTGTGTGTGTGTGTGTGGTTTCTGCTTCTTTCAATTTTTTCCTGGTCTCAATCGGGTTTGTTTCTTTCTCCCCGCTTGTGACCAGCGTCCCTCCTCTGTTCCTGGAGTAGTGTTGGGTGTTGGATTCAATTAAAGGAAGAGTCAATCACAATGACACTGCTGCTATGACATCGGAACGAGAAGGGGTGCGAGGATGGGCCGATCGTCGAGAGAGAGCCCATGGTGTTCATAGGTCACGTACAATGATGACCGGAGTCGGTGCGGTATCGGTGCGGTAGTGTTGTCGCTGGGTTTCGGCTCCGAACATAATTAGGTAGGGCGCAGGTAGAGCAGGGGTAGAAAGCCTTCCCGAGTTTTGGTCGTCAACGACAAGGAAACCCTGTCGACAGCTGCTGCCTCGTGTTGGTGCATGCGAAGAGCATGTTCGGGGTTCGTTTACCCGCCACGCCTGTTTCGTCCACGACTCCCTTTTGCACGAAGGGGTTCTGTGTTGCTGTCAGGGTCTCTTGAAACTGCACTGCCGCTGTTCATCACCGTGAATCACGGTCCACCACGGTCTATCAGACAGAGGACCTAAAATGGACACTGCCTCGCCAAGTCGTCGCGGCTCGCCGATCGGGGCGCTATCTGCACCCGAAACTAGCGAACGACCGATGCGGAATAAGACAAGGCACTTGTCCCGCCCGGGCGCCAAAGGAAGTGTGTGGACTCAGGCCGCCATTCATCTTAGCCTGCAGATACCGTTGATTGAGCCGGTCCGCCCCTATCTCTTGAAACTGCACCGAAGTGCCTGCCGCTGTTTATTACAGTGAATCACGGTCCACCACGGTCCATCAGGTCCATCCCCAGTCCCTAGAGCTGCACCGAATTGCCCGGTGCTGTATTCTTCGGTCTATCACGGTCTATCAAGAGGGGGTGGACCGGCTCAGTAATTGGAATAATGTTGAACTGGACTAAAGCTGGAACGGGTAAATGACAGACGGGGTAAAACCTGGGACACCCCCCGGGTGTCCCAGGTAGTCACCTTTGTGACTGCACCAGTGGTGGTCCTGCCCTCCTACGACAGCGGCATCTAGGGGTCGAGTATTGAGCCCCCGAAGGCGCGGGCAAGCACCAGGGTCGTGATATTTTCGCGAAGTACACAAAGTCGCAAATTTGTTCTTCGCTTACACCACCGTGTGTTGTTTTCTCACTCAGGACTTTGACCTGTTGTGTTTGTGTGATTTGTCGTGTAGGGGTAGACCCGCATGACCTCACGTCCGTTCAACACGTGGTTCGGTAGTTACAGCACTTGGGATCCCTTCTGTTCTTTGTCGGGCAGCATCGTCGAGCATTTCCTTTCAAGCTGGCGCTTATGTAAAAAAAATGCCGAACCGGGTAAAACCTGGGACACCCAGCCCCATTTTTGGGGGGTGTCCCAGGGCTTACGCTCCGTTTTCGGTCTCAGAGAAAATACGTGTGGTCCACATGTGGGCGCTTAATTCCCCTTATGTGCGACGGCAAAAAAAAAAAAAAAAGCGTCGCTAGGTAGCTACTGGACTTGGCTGTGAGGCCTTGACCGCTAGTGGGCCTAGACTCTTCTGCATGTGGACCAATAAATCAAATCCACATGTGGTACCTGTGGATCCACACGTGGGGGAACAAAATCCAAAAAGAATTAACGTGTGGAAATCCACACGTTCCACACGTTGAGCGTAAGCCCTGGGGTGTCCCAGGTTTTACCCGGTTCAACATTTAATCCAACTACGGTAAATCAAATGAGGTTTCCGAATATAAATAGAAGACGGATGGTGGCCTACGGCGTTCAACTGTCAAAATATCCACAGCCGGCCACCGGACAGGGTACGTCGATTACCACGCCCTACGCTCAGTTGCACACAGTTTTGTCGGGTTGCGTCTTGATGGAATACATTGAAAGTAAGTCGAACGTGGGCGATGTCACCCGTTGCCGCAGGCCGCCAGAGGCCGCCAGGCATCCGTTGTCAAGCTTTCCATTGGCAAGCTAGCCAGCCGGGTGCCGAATTATTGTGTTGGCCACCAACCATCTTGACATGCGTTCCAAATAATTCACGGTGAAAGGGGAACAACTAGCTGCGGAGTCTTCAGAAGTGAAGGCTAGTCCTCAAAGGGAGGGGCTTCTGAATTGAATGAGTGTAACTCTGAGACGACTGAAACGCAATGACTCGTGCCGCCAAGAATCTCTCCCGTGGCTTCAGAATTCCCAGGTACACTTGCAGAGTACGTGTGTGGGTATGGGTGTGTGTTTACGTTCGCGGTTGTGCAGGTAAGATCTCAGACGCCACCTGGCGGATCATTTTCCGAGACTTCCCCCGCATGCAGGAAAAGTGGTACGAGCCACCTGTCGCCAGTGAAGTGCAAAGCTGAAGACTAAGTGTGGAGAACTGCGGTCTACGACAGCCTGATTGCATGAACCAGGTCGGGGAGATTGATCGCTCAACGGTATGAACTTGCCACACTCCTCGCTTGAGCATCGTCAATTCCGCGTTGATTGCAAACTCAGATCCGCAATGCATGAAGCAACGACATCTGGAAGTGTTGGCGCAGACAGTGACGGAATGGCCAGCGTCTGCGCCGAGTTTTGCTGTCCAACAGACACCTTCCCCCGCGTAGCTTACCGCCGGTTTCACGTGCCTTCCGGCTTCTACAACGGGGCAACAAATACACTCGCTATTAACGGACGGTTTGCGGATGGAAAGAGTGGATGATGATAGCCTTTTAAGGAATCTATGCATCAAACCAAGGGTAACCTGGGGCGCAAACCGGAATGGTCTTATGAGATACCGGCAGGACTCCTGCCTGTCCCATTGCTGTGTAAATTTAATTAGTAAAGGGGGCCTTGAGTTTCGCATTTGCCTCCTTTGTGGAATGGGAGCCGACAAGCCAACGAGTACCACAACCGGACACGACCTCGTGGTCCTCAGATCCCAGGATGCAGTGCAGCAGCAGTGCATGTATCCACACTAGCTAGCTGCTACGCTGCTACATACATGGTATGGTATATACATACCACCTACAGCTGTATAGCTACGTAGCATCCTCCTCTGCTAGTACGTATGCACTGCGTAGTGGCATCACCAGCATGCAGTAGCACTACACAGCGATGGATATGTTGTTGATGCTCTGCAGAGCGGTGTGTAGGTATCTACGACCTCCTCTGCTAGTGCTTTACAAAGCAGTACTACCTGGCATTACTGCATGTAGGTACGTACGTAGTACTCCTACGATGCATACGTACTGTGTATACCCATGGTATACGCTACGTCTCCTTTGTGGAATGGACAAGCCAACGAGTACCATAAACGGAGGCGGCGCTACAACGAAAGGATGCAGACAAGCCCTGGAAATCCCTGGTTTTGCTAGCGCCAGGCCATCCGGCGAACCTTTCCCGTGGAAGTGTTCGTCTGCTGCATCTGGGTGAAATCTAGCCGGTAATCGAACGCTGTGCCCCCGGCAACTTCGATTCGCATGGCGAGAACGCTGGTTCCGGTCGCGGACGTCTTTTGTTGGCTGAGGAACGCTGCCGCTTTGGATTGGACGGCGGCGGGGGCCTGAACCCACCCAGAATCTGCTTCGACGTGCAGCTGGCCTCGCTGCGTGCCGGCTCCTTTCGTTTTTGAGACACTCGACTCCGAATCGGAGTCGTCGTCGTCGAACGCGCTGAGCGCTTTCAGTTCGTCGGCAAATTGCGCGCGCACAGCGTCTCCTACTTGGCATTTTATGGCCGCGGTGCTCGCCACCGCGCACGGCATGCAGAAAGCATGCAGAGGCGGGGACGCCTTGTCGTTGTTGACGACGGCGATCGGGTTCCCGCTGTAACTGGCTTCTGAGTATGCAGGCAGCCGATTCCCCTTCCGGTCCTTCGTGACGATCAACGCCACGATCGAACACGCAGTTGACCCGCTGTACTGGTCGGAGACCACGCCGGTGGCGATGTCGAAGTACTCCCCGGGGCCGTAGACCTGTCCCGAACGCCGCGAAGGATCGAAGCCGGACTCGAAAATCCCGCAAATCGCGTCGGTGGACTTGGTTCCGTGAAACCCCAACGTGTAGTGCGCGGGGGTGTCGAGGAGCTGGTCGATGCCCCTGGTGTAGCCAAGGTGCCGCAGCCCCTCGGCGAAGAGGTGGTACGCGCCGCCGGTGGCGACGACGGGGTTCGGGACGACGTTCGGCTTGCCCTTCCCGCGGGCGAACTCGCCCGCGACCCGCCGCAGGATGTCGTACAGGTTCCGGGCCCGGGCCTCCTTGGCCAGCGGCGCGCGCGGCGCCACGGCGCCGCCGGCCGCCTTCACCGGAGGCGACACCGGCTCGGCCGTCGCACTTTCCCCGTCAGAATCGGACTCCGCCGCGCTGCCAGCGTCCGCCAGCACGGACCCGGCTGCCGGCGGAGGCCCCCGCCGCGGCGCTGCGCGGGCCGGCCGCCGGCCGCCGGCGTGCTTCCAGTTGCAGTGCGCTCCGTGCTTGCACTCTCCGCGGAGGTTGTAGATGCATATGTTCCCCGGCAGCCGGGCGAAGCGGCAGTTCGGGCCCCAGCGGCAGTTGCCGTGCTGGACGACGCACGGGTGCAATGGAGTTGGGGCGGCAGCAGCTGCTGGCGTGGTGTGCGCAAACGGACAAGAAGGTCCTTTCTTGCAACCAGCTGGACTGCTGAAGAATGTGCAGCCCTTGTGAGAAGCATCACGGGTACTCGTAGCGTTTGAATCCGTGTTACTGTGTAGGACAACGCTCGGGGGCAATGAAGTTGGAGTTCCTGGGTGGGTATGAGTAAACGGGCAGGCAGATCCTTTCTTGCAACCGGCTGAGCTACTGAAGAATGTGCAACTCTTGGAAGAAGACGCATCACAGGTATCCGTTGCGTTTGAAGCCTTGGTGCCGTGCTGTACAACGCTCGTGGACGATGGAGTTGACGTTCCTGGCTTGGTATGAGTAAACGGGCAGGCAGATCCTTTCTTGCAACCGGCTGAGCTACTGAAGAATGTGCAACTCTTGGAAGAAGACGTATCACTGGTAGTTGCGTTTGAAGCCTTGGTACCGTGCTGCACAACGCTCGGGGATGATGGAGTTGGTGTTCCTGGCGTGGCATGGGTAAACGGGCAGGCAGATCCCTTCTTGCAACCGGCTGGGCTGCTGAAAAATGTGCAGCTCTTGCTGAAGAACGTGCAGTTGTTGGGAGAAGACGCTTCACGTGTATCCGCTACGTTCGACTCCTTGTTACCGTGCTGAACGTCCCACGGGTGCAACCGAGCAGGGGTGCCACTGACCGGCGTGGTGTGGGTAAACGGGCAGGAGGATCCTTTTTTGCAACCGGCTGGACTACTGAAGAAAGTGCAGCTCTTGGAAGAAGACGCTTCATGTGTATCCCTTACGTTTGAGCCCTTGTCGCCGTGCCGGACGACACAAGGACTCATAGGTGCAGGGGTGCTGGTGCTGCTGCTACTGCTACTGACCGGCCCATGAGTGAATGGACACGAAGATCCTTTCTTGCATCCGGCTGGACTGTTGAAGAATGTACAGTGCTTGGCAGAGAAAAACGCGCAGGTCTTGGTAGAAAGTGTGCTGCCGGCATCCCGCGGGTTTGGGTCCGTGTTGCCGGCGGGTTGATCCAAGGAGTTGGACGGTTGCATTCGTTGTCTTGGAATTTTTTTGAACGGGGGGGTTCTTCTTGTTCGGTTACCTTGTTCGGGTTTCTCGTCGTGTTTTCCTAAGTAAGGCTCTACCCGAAAGGTTGCTCAGCGATATATACATTCGGGAGATCAGACCTGTGAACTGTTTCCAAAAGAACACGAATAGGTTCTTCGGAGTTGCTGCTTTTTCTTTTGTGGGATGCCGCGACCGGATTTAGGCGGGGTGTCAATCCTAAGCAGTGGGTTTGCGTTTTGTTCTTGTGGTGCCAGACTGGCCTGCCTTCGGTTCACTTCCATTTCTTCAACTCACTGCCGCAGCTTTTGGTTCTGATGGCGAAAAGCAGACAACGAGAACGCGAAACGCAGCGAGCGCCCAAGGCCCAAGGCTCGGTAGACCGAGCCAGCTACCCTATTCGACAATGATACGAGCTTGCCGAGTGAACGCCGCGTGTTGTCATTTCGTCGAAGGACAAGCATCTGTTCGACAAAACCATTTCCTGAGCCAATTCACCTACCCCCTGAAAGCGGCCTGAGCGCAAATACGCGGCGATTATACCCATTTGCCACGAGCACGCACAACGGACGCACGCACCCCCACCCCCTTATTACCTTCGTCCTTCCGCAAACAACGCGTGGCGTACCTCGGCGCAATCAATGGGCACGCCCTTACCTTTTTGAAATCCCAGTTTCTGCACATGCTGGTGCGTGGATAAGACGAAGCAGCTCAGCTATTTGTGCCTGCTGCTTTGCTAGTCTGCAGCAAAGAGAGAGAAACAAAAGGAAGTGGGTAGCCAACCTGGGTGCAAAGGTAAGCGCTTGGGTGCGGCATAGACGCACCCCATAGCGCCCCTGTCGTCGAGCCAGCAATACACAGCCACTTGATGCACAAAAACTGGAGGTGAAAATGGACGCTGCACGCAGAAGGCTTTGCGGAAACAGGAACCTTCCGCGTCCGGGCAGCGGCATAAATAGGTACTTTATCTGACTTCGGTCGTCGGCGGAGACTCAACGGAGCAACAGGACAACGCGGCAACGAGGCATTGAACACACTCTCGGCCATGTAATGTTGCACTTGATTTGCACATATGGTGGGAAGCTCGGCCTTGCCGGTCTTTTTTTTCAAGGGCAAAGGCTTCTACGAGCAGTTTCGCGAGTGCGATGCCAGATCAGGGACGCCGCTGGCCAGCCGTGCATCGGAGATGATGGTAGGGGTGGGGGAGAAACAATCAACGGGACTCTATTTGGGGGGATTGGGAGGCGGGGTCGACCGGAAGAAGGGCAGCTTTGTAAGAATGTAACAAGGATGGCCTAACGGCATGCCAAAGCGTCGACACGCTGGCGTTTCAAAGGACACCAGCTTCGACATGCAGCACCGAAAATGGCCGTTTGCAGACGGGAATGCTATCTCCGACCCTGCGTGGCGATGCTGCCCGGACGACCCAAGACAAAAAGAGAGAGAACCCGGGGCCAGAGTGCAGGGACCGTCTCTTCAGGGATAGCATCCGGTCGCCTCACCAGTACCCCGTACTAACTAAGGCGGGCACAAGGCGCGGTGCGAACTGCGGCCCTGTCACAGTTGATGACCGTTTTCCCGGCGGCGATGCGTTTGGCTTCTGCTGCCCCCAACGACCGCAGGGTTCGGCGACTTAGAGCGCCGCATAAATAGCTGTTTTGTTCCCTCACCCGTAGCCTACTTCCGTCCTCTCGCGGGCACCTTGTTCGACTGGTTTCTTCTGGGGGAACTCGCGGGACTTTTGCAGGGCGGCGATCACTCCTCTGATCCTACTTGCTAGGTCACTGAGACCGTGAGGACTTGTTTTGACGGAGTGTGTGCTACGATCAGCAAGTGGTGTCTGACTGTTTGATCGCACGGACCCGAGTTGGAAGATCGTTGTCCTTTGCTGCCCGATGCCGACGATCTGACTCTGGTGCGACAATCCCACGCGAGTGCCCAATTCGTCGTCGAACGGTTTACCCCAAGCGCCTAGTCTCTTTGCGGATCAGTACAGTCGTTGAAGGTAGGTGCCGTAAACTGAAAATTGCGCAAGAGCTTAGGGATGGAAAGCGGATGATTTGTGGTTATTTTCACACCATCCTTAACTCGCCCAGCTTCTGAGGCTGGACTCCACCGTGAAGCTTAGTCCTGCGCCCAAGAGACTCGCCGGTGCCGGTTGCCGGTGGCGGGAAGACGGTCTCTCACAATGGACACGATGGGCGAGCGTGAAGATGCTCTTTGCGAATCAGTCTGGAGTCGTCGTTGCATTCAAGTTCAAAAGTGGTAGCAGCAGTGGCCGAGCCGAAAGCAGCCGGAGACAGCACGGTAGGTCTTGCGCTACCCTTTCCCTTTTTCTTCCCATGAAGACCGCCCCCCGGCTTTGGAACTCGCATACGACCGCCCGCCGATGGGCAAGCCATGCCTGCTATTGCGTTCAACGACCTGACGGAACCGGCTTGTGAGCAGTCGAGTACAGGCAATGAAGGTAGGTTGCCGTAGACTGTGAAAATTCTGCAAGAGCTTGGTGATGGAAAGCAGATGGTCTGTGGCCTTTTTCACTCCACCTTTAACTCGCCCAGCTTCTGAGGCTGGACTCCACCTGCACGCCCAAGAGATTCACTGGTGCCGCCGGTGGCAGGAAGGGGCGCTCCAAATGGTGACGTTCATGAAGACGTGCCAGCCGACGATCACGAGGGTCAGCACAACCGACACTTGCGAGAAGACGAGCAGCGCCAGCGACTTCCGCATCGACGCCCGCTCGATGAAGTTCCGGCCGCGGAAGTAGGCGTACCGTGAACGAAGGAAACAGCGCCGCCTGACACGCGATGAAGGTTCGCCCCCCAGCGCCTAGTCTCTTTGCGAGTCAGTACAGTCGATGAAGGTAGGTGCCGTAGACCGTGAAAACTGCGCGAGAGTTTGGGATGGAAAGCAGATGACCTGTGGCCTTTTCACACCAGCTTCAACTCGCCCAGCTTCCGAGGCTGGACTTCACTACACGCCCAAGAGATTCACCGGTTGCCAGTGGGAAGACGGTCTCTCACAATGGACACGATGGCGGAGAGCGTGAAGATGCAAAGGAAGGCCATGCCGTGCACGCGCAGCGGGTCGCAGGTGCGCGGGGCGCTCCAAATGGTGACGTTCATGAAAATGTACCAGCCGACGACCACGAGGGTCAGCACCACCGACACTTGCGAGAAGACAAGCAGCGTCAGCGACTTCCGCATAGACGCCCGCTCGATGAAGTTCCGCCCACGGAAGTAGGCGTAGACCGTGAACGAAGGAAACAGCGCCGCCTGGCACGCGATGAGCACGCCCATGACCACCACGCTCGTGTACATCCGCACGGCGTGCGGGCACTCGGCCCGGTGGGAGCCGTGCCGGGACGTGTAGCTCCACCGCTGGCTTTCGGCTGCGAGGACCAGCCAGAACCCCATCACGAAGTTCAGCAGCGGGCGGGCCCAGCGCTGCGGCAGCAGGCTCAGCAGGTACTCGAGCTTTTCGGGGTCCGCCACGTGCTGCCGCAGCGCGCGCTCCCCCGCGCACACAAGGACGGACAGCGGGACCATGACGACCAGCGCCGCGACCGCCCACGGCGACGCTTCGGCCACCGGCTCAGCGATGGATACCGGGAGAGTCCACGCCGAAACAGCGCGGATCAGCTGCACGGGGTCGGCGCGGTGGTTGTGGATGTATTGGTCCACGTCCGCGTTCTGCGTCTCGTTGGCGAGGCGGAAAAAGAGCTCGCCTCCGGAAGCGAACAGCGGAAACGCCGCCGGGCGGCCGGAGGAAGGCGAAGGGGGGGGCAAGACGCCGGACAGCCGCGCGAACGCAGCGTCCAGCAGCGGCGGGGCGAGCACGAACACGGAACCACCCCCGGCGGGAGTCCCGTTGCCGAGCTCGGGGGGTGCCACCGGCGTGGCGTGGGTGACGAAAGACACTGCGAAGGTCTTCACCGCGGGGTACAGCAGCGACACGCACCCGGAAGCCTCGAACGGGTTTGCCGACGCGTTCCCTGGGTCAAAGGCACACCGCCGCCACGCCCCTGCGGGCGTCCCGGCCCCCGCCGCCACACGGCCGCAAACCGAGGGCCTGCCGGCCTCAGCTTCGTCCCACCCCGGGGTGTAGCCCGAAAACAGGGGGGAATCGGCGACCCCGGAGTAGTATGCGCGGGACGCGCATAGGACGGCGTCGCTCGAAGCGTGCCGCTGGAGGTGGTTCGTTCGGCGGTTGACGCCGAAGCGGTAGTAGGAAGTGTACTCCGAGTACCAAGGGGGCGCCGATGCGGCGTTTCCGCCGCTCTTCGCGCGCGCGAACTCTTGCAGGAGCAAGCCGTTCGCCGCGACGCGGCCGTCGAGGCAGTGGTCGAGCAGCGACCGGAACAGAAGGGCCGCTAGCGCGCGGAGGCAGTCCTCCAGCGCGGCGCGAGGGCACGCCCGCAGGCACCGGATCCGCGCGTCGAAGCGCTGGCGCGCCGGCCAGAACTCGGAGCAGGCGTCCGACGCCAGCAGCTGCCGCCCGAACAGCAGCAGCTCCCCTTCGCAGTCCGCCGGCATGGCATGCTGACTATGCGAAGCGCCCAGTCCCCTCTCCCGCCTTTCCGCCACCTACTGGGGGTTGATTGCATGCGCGTGTATAATGATTTACACTCATAGGTAAAGGTTCGCTTGGAAGTCCGGTGTTCTAAAGTCTCGGGTGTTCTTGGGCATTCAACACAAGACCGTTGAAGTATGGTTAGAGATAAAGTGGTGTCACCTGAGGGGGTAATCTCAGGGCCGCCCACGTGATAAAGTCGTTAAGCATTGGGAACTTTTAAGTACACGGACCACACGGATCTGCCACCTGCGGGGGTTGATTGCATGCGCATGATTGCATGCGCATGTATGATTAAGTTTAGAAGTTCGCTTGAAACTCCCTCCAGGGGGCCTTGGGTGGAAATCTTCTTGGGTTGGGTGGGAATATTCCTGGTTTGATGTCATCTCGCCTTCCCGCCGGCGTGTCGGGTAGTCCTTGTTGCCTTCGTTTGTCAGTCTGCTCAACCTTCCTCAGCTTGCTCTACCATCCTCAGTCTCTCTACCTTCCTTAGTCTGTTCTACCTTCCTTCGTCTGTTCTACCTTCCTTAGTCTGTTCTACCTTCCTTAGTCTGTTCTACCTTCCTTAGTCTGTTCTACCTTCCTTAGTCTGCTCTACCGTTCTACCTTCCAGAGTCTGCTCTACCTTCCTTAGTCTGTTCTACCTTCCTTAGTCTGTTCTACCTTCCTTAGTCTGCTCTACCGTTCTACCTTCCAGAGTCTGCTCTACCTTCCTTAGTCTGTTCTACCTTCCTTAGTCTGTTCTACCTTCCTTAGTCTGTTCTACCTTCCTTAGTCTGTTCTACCTTCCTTAGTCTGCTCTACCGTTCTACCTTCCAGAGTCTGCTCTACCTTCCTTAGCCTATTCTACCTTCCTTAGTCTGCTCTACCTTCCTTAGTCTCTCTACCTTCCATGGTCTCTCTGCTCTGCTTCCCTAGTCTCTCTACCTTCCCTTGTCTCTCTACCCTACTTCCCTAGTCTCCCTACCTTCCTTAGTCTATTCTACCTTCCTAAGTCTGCTCTACCTTCCTTACCTTCCAGAGTCTGCTCTACCTTCCTTAGTATGCTCTAGTCTGCCCCATCTTCCTTGATCTGCTCTACCTTCCGCAACGCATTCAGACCTGCGCCCACTTCCCATGTTCTTCTTCTTGGTCGGACCGCTGCTTCAGCGAGCTGCTTCAACGCAGAAAGCCGAGTGGATCTCACACCGGTGGCATAGTCGCCCCAGCTATTCGACACTCGTGCGTATCGACTTTCTGGCAAGACGAAGCTCTCCGGGCGAAGAGCATAGGCGGCGCCATCGGCAGTCGCCAAAATGGCCACTGCGGCTGCAATGTCGTTTGCACAACCGAGTCAATGCTAGCAGCTTTCTCTTCCAAGATTATCCACCGGATGAAGGCCTCCTGCAGACGCGGCATCGCAACGGGGCTCTCACTCTGCTCTTAAAAGTGTGCCAAGACAGACAAACTACGTTTCAAGAAGATCCCCTGGCTGAAGCGCAAGGCGTTCTCATAGCTCTTGCGGGCCTTTCGGTTCGCTGGCTTGCATTCGGCGCTGCATGGATGAAGGGAAAACGCTCGAGTCAACTCTGTTGATTGTTTGCTACACCTGTTCGAATGCTGTTTCTTTGCTGCTTGCAGGGAAGGAATGGGTCGTAACTAAAAGAGCAGACAGGAAAGCATGGACACATGCCCGCGGGTTTTTTTCGCCCCGAGTTTTTTTTCCCGCACGTTTTTTGCAACTCTTGTTCGTGGGCCTGGAAGCGTGTTTACGCGCCAAGTTAAGCGGATGCAGAAGTCTCGCCCTCTCCCGGAAACGGCGAAGGGGAGAGCGGGCTAACGTACAGCAACAGAGGCGCGAAAGGGACCTTCTCTGGTAAGAGTTTCAGTCACCCACACAAGGGGCTAAAAAAGACGTTCGGGCAGAGACTCTTCCTGCCGCCGTACGACAGGCACCCGGACGACGAGGACTACTGGTACACGGACCTTCTCGCACCGTGGCTGCGTCGTCTCTACCCCGCCGACTGATATGGAAGAGAAATTGAAGCGCAGAGGCTGCCTTCGACACGACTCCGAATGCATGCACCTCGCCACCCCCGCCGACAACACCCCTAGTCTATGTAGGCTAGATGACCTGGTGCGTGCCGCTCACGGGTGCTGCTCCCTTGTGGGGGCCAGGTCTCCAGATCCGTAGCTCATCCGCTTCCGGCTACCAACGGGCTTCGGCCCGCGAATCCTCGTTTGGAGACACCAGCAGCATCAGGTGGGGAGTTTCGGCCCTCGTCCCCATCGCGGAGGCTGCCCTTCGACACGATTCCGAATGCGCTTCGCCACCCACCCCTAGATGACCTGGTGCGCACCGCTCACGCGTGCTACCAGCTACAAACGAGCTTCGGCCCGCGAATTCTCGTTTGGAGACACCAGCAGCATCAGGTGGGGAGTTTCGGCCCTCGTCCGTATGAGTTGCACCCCATCGCGGTTCCGACGCGGCTGGAAGCGGGGCTGACGGCGGAGCCGTGCCGCTGTCACGCTACATCAACTGCTATGCCTTGCTTTCCGTTCCCGCTGGCTCCTCGCTTCGGAGGCACTGTCCGAGTCGCGGATGTCGCTATGGCCTGTGGGTTGGTTTGGACACGGTTTTTAGCGCTGGTGAGACGCAACTGGGGGGAAAATCGTAGCTTACAGTTTTAGACAGGGCGCTGCCTCACATGCATGGAGGGGGGGGAATCCTCGGGGGGGGATGGAGTTCAAAGTGCTGGCACGCATTGCCAACCGTTGTGTTGTCGCTGATTTTCGGCACCGGGCGTAGTTAAAGGTAGGGCAAAACAGCTTTCCCGAGTTGATCATTAGCACCAAGGAACCCCTGTCAACTCACAAAGCTGCTGATTCATATGGTTCGCCGAGACCTGTGCCTGCGAAGAGGATGTGGGTTCCTTCACCCAGGCCTGTTTCGTCCACGGGACACTCTTTATCACGAAGGAACTTTTGAGTGAAGTTCTTTGTGTTGCTGTCAGGGTGCGCAGTATGTAGTGATTAGGTACACCGCTGACACCACGAAGAAAATACTCGAGGGGCTGCCTTGTGCTTACTTCGAAGGAGGCTAGAGGGGGAGAAATGTGAAAACGGGTTTTTGCCTAGAGGCTTTTCGTGTTATTTTGCAAATGCTTGCGAAACAATACAACCACAAATAAATGGGTCTTTGTTGAACGATTACGCCCGCCACTGAACCCAGATTCACCTGTGTTTCGTGTGGGCTACAGCACATTTACCTCCTTTGATCTTTTGCAGCTGGCAGCCTCCTCAAGTACTTCCTACGCGTATACAAAAAGAAATGTTTGATATTTTGTTTGTGCGCACTAGCGGAAGTCACCTGCTTTGGTAAGTTTCATGTAGTACGCTGCCAACTACTAATTTTTAGTACCAACAATGCATTTGTTAACACAAAAAAAAAAAGCCAGGGGGGGCAGGCACGTAGGGCCTGCGCTACATGAACCAAAAAGGATCAGGTAGGGCGCCGCCCACCTGGCTGCCCTGGCACTGCCAAGCTCGTTTTTCTTGACTGTTTCTTGTAGTAAGCGGTCGGTTTTTTGAAGTCTCCGTTTGACTTGTGAGGCGGGGTCGTTGTATAATGGTCTAGCTTGGAGGGAATTGGAAAGGTTGGAAAAGGTTTCGGGGTCTCCGTCGGTTTGTGTTTTTTGTGTTTCCGACGATCCCGTGGGACGTACAGATTGGTGTCTTTCGACCTTTTGTATGCTTGTGGAGTTCAGCTTAGTACGTGCTTGTGGTGATCGGTGGGGTTCCCAAAATAAATGTTTTTGTGTTATCGTATCTTAGAGCTAGACTTTTTTTTTTTTTTTTTTCCCGTCACACCAGCACAGGCTATAAGCTTCATTTCTCGTCGGATTTCCAAATTCCGTCAGATATGCCGTTTTTGTTGGCTGGCCAATTTTACCCCCCCCCCCCCCCCACCCCACCCCCCCCCCCCCCCCCCCCCCCCCCCCCCCCCCCCCCAATCCCCCCCCCCCCTTCCCAAGTCAAGAAATAAGAAACATGAAAAAGCCGACTAGCAGACAGCACTTGAGAACTCATGGACTTCTGACAACAGTGACACGGTATTGGAAAAACTAAGTCCTCTCATGCACAAAACGAATTCCTCCAGTTGAGCACCCAGTCGCGTACTCCTTTGTAGTCGTTGTACAAGCAGAACTGGAGTCTTCTATCACGAACAGCGATGAACGACTGGATGTACGCTTCCGTGTCTGCCTCTGCCACACCATTGCCGTCGGTGTAGTCCGCGACATTCGCTAGGGTGAGGAGCTCTTGCAACGTCGCATCCTCCATCTGTGAACGCAGCCTTGTTTTCACAAGCTTTAACTGCGAGAAGAGACGCTCTGAGGTGGCATTGGCTAGTGGCAGGAGAAGGGACATGTTGAGCAGCTCAGTTGTGCGTGGATACTCCTCCCGGAGATTTCTGTTGTTCAAGAACAGAGGAACTGTGGCAGAATAGTGCCTTGACCTGGGGAGAGATGGAAGATTCGTGTACAGCTCGGTAAATGTTTCAAGGACACCTGGCAATTCTTGTTGCAACCCCGTCACAAACGCGTTGTTGAAATAGCGAATGGGTCGCCCTTTAAGTTCACCCCTTTCGTTCACCAACTGCTTTGGCTCACTGTAGAAGTCCGTAAGCGTCTTCAAAAATGCAGGCGCAATGGATTTATCCCAGTGAGGTCGAAGGACAGGGCCAGCAGCATCAAAAAGTGAACTGAAAGCGTGCAGCAGGGGACTTATGGTGAAACGTTTCTCAATATTCGCAAGCAGGTTCGTGAGGTACGGTTGGGCGTGTTCGTTATGGTAGACACGAATAAAATCTGCATCAATTGCGGTGAAATGTTCAAGGTTTGCATATCATGCAGGGTCAGAACCTTGTGTCTTTTTAAAACGCTCCCACGGGGCCGATGGACCCCAAAAAAAAAAGGGCCGTTCCTTCCGGGACGGCGTTGTCGCCGGTGAACCCCCCGGCTTCGAGGAGGGCCCTGAGCGCTTGCTCCTTCAGGCCCGTGGCGCGTTCCGCCCAATCGACGACCTGTTGAGCAGCCGGGTTCTTCCTCTCGAAGAAGAAAGCGGATGGAACGTCAACTACCCCTGTCACCTTCTTTACGAGGGCGACCGCATCAGTTCGTTCGAACGACATAATGTTTTTCGTTGACCGCACTACCCTGAGCCCAAATCCTGGACGTGGTTTCAGGTGGCAAATTTGGCAAATGATCATGATCAGAAGGTCCTACTTGAGCGGTTCAGTTTCCTCACACATTGCATGTGGCTAAAAAAAATTTGCTCAACGTCTTCAAAAATTACTGCAGAGTTTGTTCCAAAATTTTAAGATTCAAAAACCCCAAAATTTTTCCGGAAAATTTTTTTTTTGCCATTTCCAAAAAGACACAAGGTTTTGACCCTGCATGATATGCGGCATTGAGTACCGGATGGCAGGAATAAAACTGAGGGAACGCATGGGGAGTGTCCCGCAACTTTTGAGCTCTTTGATGTAATGGTTTTGAATAGACATAAGATCAAAGTAGCAGAGCTGTGGATCCTGCAAGATGCTGCTAAGCTTGGACAGAATTGGACACAGCACAGAGAACAAGAAAATGCCAAGGATGTTCGTTGATGAACGATAACGTGCCAGCAGCTCGGGGACTCCAGCGGGAACGTCTCCAGTGCTCCCATCAGCTAAAGCTACCAGAGCTACTAATAACCCCCGAAGAACACGTACTATGGTGGCCGCTGCTCTTTCGTGAGACATCCATCGGGTATCACCCACTGACCCCACCTCGAGCTCCATCCACGATGCAAAGTTATTCAGGGCAGCGGCCGCAGATACTGCCTCGTGAAGAGTCCTCAGCTTCCGAGTATCATGCAGGGTCAAAACCTTGTGTCTTTTTGGAAATGGCCAAAAAAAAAAATTCCGGAAAAAAAATGGGGTTGTTGAATTTTAAAAGTTTGGAACAAACTCTGCAGTAATTTTTGAGGAAGTTGAGCAAAAAAAAAAAAAAAAAAAAAAAATCCAAAAAAAATTTTAGGGCCGCGGGAGCGTTTTAAAAAGACACAAGGTTTTGACCCTGCACGGTATTGCCCTTTCCTCTGTACAGCACGACGTACGTGTCCTTTATCATTCCCCGTGCAGTATTCACGTGCTCGTGTACGCTATCAGTGCAATCATTGCAAGCCAGATTTAAAACGTGGGCAGTGCACCAAATCCAGACTAGATGAGAACTCACTTCTTTAGCCAAGAGCGTCCTTACACCCCCAGTTTCTCCAGACATGACGTTGCAGCCATCAGTACAGGCACCCACGCACCGTGACCAGTCAGTCAAACCCATTTCAGACAGTGTAGCAACAATATGATTGGTCACGTTTCGTGCGGTGTTGGCTGCTCTCAGGGGCTTACATGCAAGAAAGCTCTCTACCACTTGGAGGTCTGAATCGGGTGTCTGGCGGTGGAGATACCGGACGAAGATGGCGTGTTGTGAGAGGGCCTTGATGTCTGTCGTTTCATCTCCCAACAACGACCAGCAGGGCGACGCTCGAAGGTGTTGTAGGGTGCGCTTTGTTGCACGGTCACTCATCATCTGAAGAAGCTCGGGTGTGTGAGAGGTCACATTGAAGCTCATTGCCATGATCGCTTTCGCGACCGGATTCGTTTGGCAAGAAGAGTCAGCGAGGCTTTTGGGTGTGGTTGTGTGGGCCAGATTGTGCTTGGCACAGTATGACAGGGTATTGATGCGGAGCATCAATGCTTGGGTGTGCAGCAGCGAGGAAACAAACGCATGCTCCTTGTGTGTCTTCTTAAGGGCTGAACGCACCTTGCCATCCGATCCATACGTTCTTGATAACATGCAGGGTCAAAACCTTGTGTCTTTTTGGAAACGGCCAAAAAAAAAATTCCGGAAAAAAAATGGGTTTTTTGGATTTTAAAAGTTTGGAACAAACTCTGCAGTAATTTTTGAGGAAGTTGAGCAAATTATTTTTTTTCCAACTTTTTTTTTAGGGCTCCATCGGCCCTGCGGGAGCGTTTTAAAAAGACACAAGGTTTTGACCCTGCATGATAAATCCTCCCTCGATCTGAACTTCCTCCAGTTCGCGTTGTGACCAACACCTTGGACGTGAGTCTTCGCCGTATCCAAAAGCCGACTTGAGGATTCTCAAGGCAAAGGGTCGGTTTTCAGGAAAACGAAGCGAGGGCGACCCTTGGAGTCAAATGGTTCTCCATCGAAGATAGAGCAGCACTGAGAACGGTGACATAGCGAGGGTCACCTGCATAACATGCAGGGTCAAAACCTTGTGTCTTTTTGGAAATAGCAAAAAAAAAAAAATCGGAAAAAAATTGGGTTTTTTGAATTTTAAAATTTTGGAACAAACTCTGCAGTAATTTTTGCGGAAGTTGAGCAAAATTTTTTTTTTCCAACTTTTTTTGGGGTCCATCGGCCCCGCGGGAGCGTTTTAAAAAGACACAAGGCTTTGACCCTGCATGATAAGCACTACGATCGTACGTGTAAGGTGCAGGTTGTTTTCGACATTTCTTGCTGATTTCCAGCTCAATCTCGCCAACACGGGCTTGGTGCAAGAAAACGTTGTTCCGGATCAGCTGGCGGATGCGCTCATCCTCTTTGTTGAACGGGTTCACAGCCACAGTATCGAGATCCTCCACTTCAGGTCATTCATCGAACAATCCGCATGCTGTCACATCAGACACGAGAACCAAAGCCAGGGCAGCAGACTGCAGTGCGGCCCAGAACTCTTGGGAGACCAGCATAGTTGCAGTTCGATATGCGGCTGTTTGAAGATTGGAGATCACTTGGTACAAGGCACTGTCAACTCGGAAAGAATCTGATCAAGGGCTGCCTCTGAGCCTAGATTCATTCCGGGGTGGGGCGGTGCTTTGAACTGTCAAGATTTAAGCAAAGCATCTGTGTTGGTTCCTGTCTGTACGCCCTGTGCGGCCCTGACTCCTCTCCTACTCGGCACGCTACCCGCACCGCACCCCGGCCTACTCCCACTCAGCCCACCACCCGCCCCCTGGCCCACTCGGCCCAGCCCCGCCCAGCGCCCCACAGCCCTGCCCAGCGCCCCGCAGCCCTGCCCAGCGCCCCACAGCCCCGCCCAGCGCCCAGCCCCGCGCCCGACCCCTACAACTTTTTTCCATCCAAGCCCGTTTTTTGCACTTTTTTTTTTATTTTTTGAGCCGCCCGGATTTCCAAATTCCGTCAGCTGACGGAATTTGGAATGGGAAGCTAATGCCCTGCACCAGCAGGCTATTAGCTTCGTTTTTCCTCAGTTTTCCAAATTCCGTCTCAATAGCCAATTTGCTTTTTCCGCTCTGAAATCGAGAAGCCTCCGTCCAGACCACCCGAACCTTCCAAAAGGGGGGCTCCGCCCCCCGGCAAACGGTACGGTACATTCAGGTGGAGAAATTAAACATATCGACCAACGTACTGGTGGCACTGTTTGCCATCTGTGTGACCCTCGCCTGCCCCTGGTGCACACTCCTGAAGCCAACAGCCCATTTCAAATTCATCCACCACTCAGATACTGTGTGCTGGTAAATCATTGGCATGAGTAGATGCAGACCGGAGATCACACGGAACAAGGCACTTGTGTCAACTCGGAGAGAATCTGTCAAGAATTCCGGGCTGCTTCTGAGCTTCGACTCTCTCACTCGGCACCCACAGCAGCCCCAAACTTCTGCCAGCCAGCCCACCATGCCCAGCGGCGACCCACCGATGGCCAGCCCCTGATCGCCAGCCAGCTGGCACAGCTGGCCTAACCCACGCCTCCACCGGACCCCCACGACTTTTTTCATTGAAGGTCGTTTTTTGCACTTTTTTTTTTTATTTTTTGAGCCGCCCGGATTTCCAAATTCCGTCAGCTGACGGAATTTGGAATGGGAAGCTAATGCCCTGCACACACAGGCTATTAGCTTCATTTTGCCTCAGTTTTCCAAATTCCGTCTCCATAGCCAATTTGCTTTTCCCGCTCTGAAACCGAGAAGCCTTTGTTTAGGCCACCCGAACCTTCCAGAAGAGGGGGTCCGGGGGGCTCCGCCCCCCGGCAAACCGTGCGGTACATTCAGGTGGAGAAAGAGTTTGCACTTCTCAGTCCGTTTGTCGCGTTAAACAAACGACCAACGTACTGGTGGCACTGTTTGCCACCTGTGTGACTCGCCCCGCTCCCCCGGGTGCACATTCCTGAAGCCAACAGCCCATTTCAAATTCATCCACCACTCAGATACTGTGTGCTGGTAAATCATTGGCACGAGTAGATGCAGACCGGAGATCACATGGAACAAGGCACTTGTGTCAACTCGGAAAGAATCTGTCAAGAACTCCGGGCTGCTTCTGAGCCTCGACTCTCTCACTCGGCTCAGCTCCCGCGGCAGCCCCACTTCTGCCAGCCAGCCCACCATGCCCAGCGGCGACCCACCGATGCCCAGCCCCTGACCGCCAGCCCAGCCCTTGATCGCCAGCCAGCTTCCTGGCACAGCGGCCTAACCCACGCCTCCACCGAACCCCCACGACATTTTTCATCGAAGGTTGTTTTTTGCACTGTTTTTTTTTTATTTTTTGAGTCGCCCGGATTTCCAAATTCCGTCAGCTGACGGAATTTGGAATGGGAAGCTAATGCCCTGCGTCACACACAGGCTATTAGCTTCATTTTGCCTCAGTTTTCCAAATTCCGTCTCAATAGCCAATTTGCTTTTCCCGCTCTAAAATCGAGAAGCCTTTGTTTGGGCCACCCGAAGGTTTCCAGACGGGGGGGTCCGGGGGGCACCGCCCCCGGCAAACGGTACGGTACATTCAGGTGGAGAAAGATTTTGCAGTTCTCAGTCCGTTTGCCGCGTTAAACATACGGCCAACGTACTGGTGGCACTGTTTGCCATCTGTGTGACCCTCGCCCCGCTCCCCCTGGTGCACACTCCTGAAGTCAACAGCCCATTTCAAATTCATCCACCACTCAGATACTGTGCGCTGGTAATCATTGGCACGAGTAGATGCAGACCGGAGATCACACGGAACAAGGCACTACTCGGAATGAATCTGTCAAGAATTCCGGGCTGCTTCTGAACCTCGACTCTCTCACTCGGCTCAGCACCCGCGGCAGCCCAAACTTCTGCCAGCCCGCCCACCATGCCCAGCATTACCGCCCCTGACCGCCACGACTTTTTTCATCGAAGGTCGTTTTTTGCCAGGTACCAGGGAAAGCCTGCTACACGGGAGCCAAGCTTCACGTGTTCGGCGGTACTGCAGAGCCACGGGCCTACGGGTCAAGTGGCTACCGATTTCCCAAACTAAAGCATCAAGGCTTGGCGCACCTTGGGGCTTGGCGCTCGCGCTGAACACAAGCTCGTCGAGACGGTCAGCCGCAGGGCAGAGCGGACGGGGTTGTGACACTGTGCTGCCTCCGACTCAAGCTTTGCAAGCTGTGGTTGAGCGTCACGTTCCTGGACCAGGAGCGGCCTCTTTCTTTCTTTCTTTTCTGTCTCGCGCCGTCTCTAAAAGAAAAGAAGAATTTCGTAGTCCCGCCTCGTTCGCCCTTTAGGTGTCCCGCTCGCAAAGATAAAACCAAAACTCTCGATAGTGTCCACATTTCTCATATCGGCTATTTCGGTGCCGGGCTTCTTAGACCGAATACGTCGTGATCAGCGTCGACCATCGGGCGGCGAGCGGGTCATCGCACAGGGCTTTCACGCGTCTCGCGACGTGTAGTACCGCCGGCCCGTGCTTCAGCGCAAAGTCTTCACGGAGCTCTTTTTCCACCGGCGGGCGTTTTTTATTTTTTTTAAATCTTTTTGGGGGGTTATTATTTTTTTCGGGGTTCGCGTAACCCTTCTTTTCCGGAAGATAACGTTATCTTTTCTTTTCTCTCTGGCGCTCTTTTTCTCTCTATCTCTCTCTTTGGCTAGCAGAGCGACTGTTGCGACCGACACCACGACCACACCCGTAATGAATGTGACCAAGGGCTCCCCACGTTCTACATGTTGAGCAGGAGTTGCCATGTAGCCCGTACCGGTCCAAGTCCTCATTGCTACTTCCACAGGTGTTCCCTTTGGGAAAGGTCCGACGGTCCGTTAGTCAACAGTGACATCGGAAGGGGTAAAAACAAGAAAGGGGGGTGGATAAGCTCGTGGGTGGTTGACTTGTGAGGCGGGGGGTAGGGGGGGTCAAAAGCTGTCAAAATAGGTCATTTTTTTGGAAACCACATAGGGGCTCGTAAAGCCCGGCAGTGAAGCTGGTAAACGTTGAGTAAACGCGTTTACTCCAAAATGAGTAAACGTAAACGTTTATAAACGGTAGACGTTTACGTTTACTCGCGGTAAACGTTTACTCGCCTACAGAGCACGGTTAGACCATACTTGGCCTCCTGGCACAATCCACGTTCCATCAGGCTGTCCATCTCTTTTATGGCGGTGCCAAGCATCACCCCACCGAGTTCTTCGGGCGTTGGGGGTGATAGAGATCCCATGGTGGTAGCACACACCCGCCTTCGTCGTCAAGCTGAAGGCAGCAAGAAAAACGAGAAAGCCAAGACGAAGCAGCTGAATATGGTGCCATTCCTCACTCGAGCGACCACTGCAGTGGACGCCCACGAAGCCATCAGGGACTTCTTCTACGAAGAAGCCATCGGGTTTAACAAGGCTACTGGTCGTTCGTTCCTGACCGTGGCTTCAGTCCTGTGCGGGCGCAGCCGCCAATGCTGCTGCCTTGGCCGAGCAGGTGCTCAGCAGAGGCGGTGGAGAAGGCCTTATCGCAGAACTTGCAGGTTACCTTGCGCATCTTCGATCCGGGTGCTTCCGTGAATGTCACCCCCTCCCGGCGTCTCCTTTGCGCTTGTTCGCCATTTGTGACGAAAGGTCCGTCTGGATATTTTACTTAGTTGCC
Organism: Diplonema papillatum; assembly: GCA_030068145.1. Taxonomy (NCBI): domain Eukaryota; phylum Euglenozoa; class Diplonemea; order Diplonemida; family Diplonemidae; genus Diplonema; species Diplonema papillatum. The sequence goes on from JAPJBO010000114.1 coordinate 300,327, forward strand.
CCTCTTCCTTGATAGATTGCGTTTCCAGTGGATGCCGCCCGTGATACAGTAAACGCTTACACAACTCAACGTTTACTCCAAAATGAGTAAACGTGAACGTTTATAAACGGTAAACGTTTACCGTTTACCTGGAACACTGCCCTAGGGGGGAAAATGTTTCTTGGGTTTGAAGAGCGCGTGGTGCTTGCACCACTGAGGCCAGGTTATTTAACCGCGGATTTAGTGAAGGATTGTTCAGGAAACGGTCGCGAGCGAAACCCGACCAGGTAACGACCATTTCACTGTCTTCTTTGTTTTGTGATGCGAACATCACGAGGTGCTGTCCGAAGACACCGCCCACGTGAGCACTGTTAAGCAGCGGTTGCCAGATACTCCCGTAGCACCTATTCACGGGTTTGCAGGGGTAAAAAGGAAGCCCGGGTTGGGGAGGGTGGTGGGTTTGGTGCGTAGTATTCTTCTTTTTTTGTTCTTTCTCGGTTCTGGTGGTGCTGCTCCTTCCTTCTCGTCCTGTGTTGGGTTACGACTTTTTTTGTTCTTTATCGGTTCTGAGCGTTTCCATATGCCTTTTCCTGCTTTGACATGCAGTCCCTTCCAAACTGTACCTCTCTTGGTGTTCGGGGGTTGGGCCGTATGGTAACGTCTCGGGAAACGAAGTTTGTGGCGTCACAAAAGCGGGGGGGGGGGGGGGGGGGGGGGGGCGGGGGGGGGTCATTTTAAAGTGAACTTACTAGTAAGAAATCTTACTAGTAATATGACTAGTGCACTAGTAAGAATGACTAGTGCACTAGTCATTTTTGCTAGTGTTTTACACAGTAAAGTCCATTTTCAGGCGGTGAATATGGCGTGGGTGTCGGACCCACGCTCGAATACTGTTCCGCAGGTTCGTCCTGCCGATGTTGTGCACGCAGAAACATGAATGGTGAACACTAGGTTGTCAAGCCACCTGCCGTAAGTGCGCACAACGTTTCCAGTCGCCTGGCAGAGGAGTTTCCCAAGAGCCTCTTGTGTTGTGAGGCAATGTTGCAGCGGAAGCCCTGCGCATATGTTGTGGAGGACAGCCCCGTGGTCGGGCCAAGCTCGCCATTCACTGCTGTAGAGCCAGCTGGGCACACTGATGCATAGACATGCCGAATCGCATTATGTTCCCTGCAATGATGGCACCGATAGCGCGCGCTGTCGGTGCATGGTATGCATCCATTGTTGTTTTCCCCTGCGGTGTTTCGTGAGTGATAAGGCTGGCGATGCGGGACCGTACGAGAATCATACTACACAAAGTTACGTACGAACTATTGCAACGCGCCCCACCCTCTGGCCCAAGTGCACTCGCTGGTGAACAATGTGGAACCACCAGGATATGTCCATCAGGGCTGCCATTGTCTTCGTCAACTGTCATCGTCATCGTCAACAGGACTACTCCCAACAGAAAACAAAATGAGCATGTGTTGACGATGATGTCAGCCCTGATGGACAGGAGTCGGGGTCTCGGCCAGAGAGGAGGGCGCGTTGCAATAGTTCTTACGTAGTATGATTCTCGTACGGTCCCACATCGCCAGCCTTGAAACACCGCAGGGGGAAAACAACAATGGATGCATACCATGCACCGACAGCGCGCGCTATCGGTGGCATCATTGCAGAGAACAGAATGCGATTCGGCATGTCTATGCGTCAGTGAGCCCAGCTGGGCTCGCTAATTAATAGCGAACTTGGCCTGACCATGCGGCTGTCCTACAACACCCTTGCTGCACGCGAAGCAGGGTTCAAGGCGATGGCCGACGAGTTGGTCGGGGATACCCCGAAGGCAATTTCGTTCCTGCTGTCCAAGTTTCCACTGGAGCAGGGTGGCTTTTTGCCCACCCGCAGTGGTTGTGACAATGGACGCGTACAAACCAGGCAACGCCTTCCATGGGGCAACAGGGAGGCAGCGTCTTGCTGTTGGACTGTCCGGGGACCTCAAGGCGACGCGGTTTCTTACTGTGTGCGATAAGCGGAAGCCTGCCTTCCACTCATGGTGGATTCAGCTGCCTGCCGCATCTGAGCGCTGTTCAGGAAAGTACGTTCCGCAAGAACAATGCAATCATTCCTCTGAGTCGATTTGTGTTTGGTGGTGACCACGCAGAATTGTGGTCGCTCTTTCGAGGCGTGGGCGGTGGCGGGCACCGAAGTGCCTTTTGTGCAACCTGCATTGAGACGCGGTTGGCACACCTGCACAGATGCAAACGGCTTAGCATCCAGGAAATGCATGCGCAGGGCTTCCACTGCAACATTGCCGCCCGTATCACGGAACCAGCGCATGCCATCACACCAGCCTTGCACGATGTGAAGGGCATGCTACGGCTCGTGATCCGGACACTTCCGGATGCTAGTCGGGTAGAAGAGGATGCAGATGAACGGTGAGCGCAAAAGGTGGTCCGCCTACACGTCCCAGAAGACAATGGAACGCGACTTCCAGGCAATCGAGCTGCAGACAAAGCAACTCAAGAGCCTGGACACGAAGCGAAGCGCGCCTGACCTCGCGCCCGCGTGTCGCAATCCCCTCCCACACCTGTACCAGTACGACACCATATTTCTTTGCAAGTGCATCACTGCACGAAGTACGGTGTGGAAGCAAGCCGCAGAAAACCTGGAGGCCCGCCTCCGAAGGGCTGGTTTGGATGCCCACGTATGCCGGAGAACTGAACGATGGGGACAGAAGTTTCGTAGCAGTCCTGCTCGTGAAGGTGTTCTTCTCAAGATTTGCATTTGCAACGAGAAGCCGTGGCACAACAACCCGACTTCCGATGAGGAGGAGGATCAGGACGAGGATGACGATGCGGACAGCAGCACAACCGACCCTGAAAACGAGAGCAGCGAGCACGGGTGTATTATCAGCCAGAAGAGCTACACGCGAATCCACGGCTTCTTCGCACACTACGACGCACACCACCGCCCTACAGTAACCTGCGAATGCACACGCAATGTCCATCGTGCAAAAAGACAGTTCGCAAGGGCGGGCTGACCCAACACCTGCTGTACGTTCATGCTGAGAAGCTTGACAAGAAGACCTGCCCCCTGTGCATGCAAAGGTTCGCCGATGCACGCAGAAGGGATGCCCACACGGGTGGAAGGTAGTCTTACCTCCTCTGAATTCAGCACTCTATGCCACATGGCCCTTTCTTCCGTTGTTCCCCCCTCCCCCACCCATCACACCCTGAGCATTCCAAACACGTTCTTACAATTCCCCACCCATCACACCCCAGACTTCGGGCCATGCTTATCCCGTTCACTTGTTCTTCTCGGCAACCTGTTGTGTCCACCATTCATGTTGCTGCGTGCACAACAGCGGCAGGACGAACCTGCGGAACAGTATTCGAGCGTGGGTCGGACACCCACACCATATCCGCCGCCTAAAAATGGACTTTACTGTGTAAAACACTAGCAAAAATGACAAGTGCACTAGTCATTCTTACTAGTGCACTAGTCATTCTTACTAGTGCACTAGTCATTCTTACTAGTGCCACACGGTTGCAACACGGTGCACTAGTCATTAGGAATTCAGCGTTCTTACTAGTAAAATTACTAGTGAAAATGTCTTACTAGTGGCACTAGTCATTCTTACTAGTGGCACTAGTAAGAATGACTAGTGCACTAGTAAGAATGACTAGTGCACTTGTCATTTTTGCTAGTGTTTTACCCAGTAAAGTCCATTTTTAGGCGGTGGATATGGTGTGGGTGTACGACCCACGCTCGAATACTGTTCCGCGGGTTCGACCTGCCGCTGTTGTGCACGCAGCAACATGAATGGTGAACACAACAGGTTGCCGAGAAGAACAAGTGAATGGGATAAGCATGGCCCGAAGTCTGGGGTGTGATGGGTGGGGAATTGCAAGAACACGTGTTTGGAATGGGTATGTGCTCAGGGTGTGATGGGTGGGGGAGGGGGGAACAACGGAAGAAAGGGCCATGTGGCATAGAGTGCTGAATTCAGAGGAGGTAAGACTACCTTCCACCCGTGTGGGCATCGCGCATGTGGGCATCCCTTCTGCGTGCATCGGCGAACCTTTGCATGCACAGGGGGCAGGTCTTCTTGTCAAGCTTCTCAGCATGAACGTACAGCAGGTGTTGGGTCAGCCCGCCCTTGCGAACTGTCTTTTTGCACGATGGACATTGCGTTGTGCATTCGCAGGTGACTGTAGGGCGGTGGTGTGCGTCGTAGTGTGCGAAGAGGCCGTGGATTCGCGTGTAGCTCTTCTGGCTGATAATACACCCGTGCTCGCTGCTCTCGTTTTCAGGGTCGGTTGTGCTGCTGTCCGCATCGTCATCCTCCTCCTCATCGGAAGTCGGGTTGTTGTGCCACGGCTTCTCGTTGCAAATGCAAATCTTGAGAAGAACACCTTCACGAGCAGGACTGCTACGAAACTTCTGTCCCCATCGTTCAGTTCTCCGGCATACGTGGGCACCCAAACCAGCCCTTCGGAGGCGGGCCTCCAGGTTTTCTGCGGCTTGCTTCCACACCGTACTTCGTGCAGTGATGCACTTGCAAAGAAATATGGTGTCGTACTGGTACAGGTGTGGGAGGGGATTGCGACACGCGGGCGCGAGGTCAGGCGCAAACCCTCGCGGCGCGCTTCGCTTCGTGTCCAGGCTCTTGAGGTGCTTTGTCTGCAGCTCGATTTCCTGGAAGTCTCGTTCCATTGTCTTCTGGGACGTGCAGGCGGACCACCTTTTGCGCTCACCGTTCATCTGCATCCTCTTCTACCCGACTAGCATCCGGAAGTGTCCGGATCACGAGCCATAGCATGCCCTTCACATCGTGCAAGGCTGGTGTGATGGCATGCGCTGGTTCCGTGATACGGGCGGCAATGTTGCAGTGGAAGCCCTGCGCATGCATTTCCTGGATGCTAAGCCGTTTGCATCTGTGCAGGTGTGCCAACCGCGTCTCAATGCAGGTTGCACAAAAGGCACTTCGGTGCCCGCCACCGCCCACGCCTCGAAAGAGCGACCACAATTCTGCGTGGTCACCACCAAACACAAATCGACTCAGAGGAATGATTGCATTGTTCTTGCGGAACGTACTTTCCTGAATAGCGCTCAGATGCGGCAGGCAGCTGAATCCACCATGAGTGGAAGGCAGGCTTCCGCTTATCGCACTCAGTAAGAAACCGCGTCGCCTTGAGGTCCCCGGACAGTCCAACAGCAAGACGCTGCCTCCCTGTTGCCCCATGGAAGGCGTTGCCTGGTTTGTACGCGTCCATTGTCACAACCACTGCGGGTGGGCAAAAAGCCACCCTGCTCCAGTGGAAACTTGGACAGCAGGAACGAAATTGCCTTCGGGGTATCCCCGACCAACTCGTCGGCCATCGCCTTGAACCCTGCTTCGCGTGCAGCAAGGGTGTTGTAGGACAGCCCCATGGTCCAGGCCAAGTTCGCTATTAATTAGCGAGCCCAGCTGGGCACACTGACGCATAGACATGCCGAATCGCATTCTGTTCTCTGCAATGATGCCACCGATAGCGCGCGCTGTCGGTGCATGGTATGCATCCATTGTTGTCTTCCCCCTGCGGTGTTTCAAGGCTGGCGATGTGGGACCGTACGAGAATCATACTACGTAAGAACTATTGCAACGCGCCCTCCTCTCTGGCCGAGACCCCGACTCCTGTCCATCAGGGCTGACATCGTCAACACATGCTCATTTTGTTTTTGTTGGGAGTAGTCCTGTTGACGATGACGATGACAGTTGACGAAGACAATGGCAGCCCTGATGGACAGGAGTCGGGGCCTGGTGGTTCATAAAGTATCCTGGTGGTTCCACATTGTTCACCAGCGAGTGCACTTGGGCCAGAGGGTGGGGCGCGTTGCAATAGTTCGTACGTAACTTTGTGTAGTATGATTCTCGTACGGTCCCGCATCGCCAGCCTTATCACTCACGAAACACCGCAGGGGAAAACAACAATGGATGCATACCATGCACCGACAGCGCGCGCTATCGGCGCCATCATTGCAGGGAACATAATGCGATTCGGCATGTCTATGCATCAGTGTGCCCAGCTGGCTCTCTACAGCAGTGAATGGCGAGCTTGGCCCGACCACGGGGCTGTCCTCCACAACATCTTTGCTGCACGGAGGGCTTCCGCTGCAACATTGCCTCACAACACAAAAGGTTCTTGGGAAACTCCTCTGCCAGGCGACTGGAAATGTTGTGCGCACTTACGGCAGGTGGCTTGGCAACCTAGTGTTCACCATTCATGTTTCTGCGTGCACAACATCGGCAGGACGAACCTGCGGAACAGTATTCGAGCGTGGGTCGGACACCCACGCCATATCCACCGCCTAAAAATGGACTTTACTGTGTAAAACACTAGCAAACATGACTAGTGCACTAGTCATTCTTACTAGTGCACTAGTCATTCTTACTAGTGCACTAGTCATTCTTACTAGTGGCACTAGTAAGAATGACTAGTGGCACTAGTCATATTAATAGTAAGATTTCTTACTAGTAAGTTCACTTTAAAATGACTACTTACTAGTGCACCGTGAAGAACGTGCTTGGAATGGGTATGTGCTCAACACCGCACTGGTCCCGTCTGCGCCGTGTTTCGGTCCTTTAAGCCACGAACACATAAGGCGGACCATCATCAGCGTGGAACCTGAGTGTCTGCAGACAGGACTGCGGTGTGAGTCTGGTTTGTCAGGCGGCTGTTCGTAGCTCGTCACAGCCAGGACCACCCGTGCTACTAGAGCACAGGCGAAGCCGTCACGGGGAGAAGGCCCCTACAACCGTGTCTGAGCAATCAGTTAAAAAACTCAGGGCACTCGCCCTGATTGTGACTGCGACTCGCTAGGCAGCACTGACTTGTCTTCTTTTTACGGTGGCAATCTGCGAAGTAAACTCCGCAGAGCACAGTGGACATGGGGTTGCCGTGTGCAGCACCAATGGTTGGGGGGGGGGGGGCAATGGGGGAATTTCCTATTGTGCTGTTAGAGCAGGGCCTGGGCAGTGTGTTTTCATTCCTTTTCGTACTTTGTGTCGCTTTTACTTTACAGTTTACTGTCAAATGTGGTTTTCTAGGTGGCAGGAGCCCCGTTTTGTGATTCCGACGATGTGCGTCGGTCTGGGTGATGCCGGGGAGGTTTTTTTCTTTCTTCCAAATAGCAGGGGTTTTCTTCTAGCCGCCAGCAAGACGAAAAAAGCTGGCGAAAACAACAGGTTATTTGCATTGGCGAGAAAGGTCCCTCGCGCAACGTGGTGTGGTGGAATACCTTCTTCGCCTTTTGATCCTCCTTGTGGCGCTCCTTGATGTAGATGTAGTCGCCCAAGCATTCGCCAATAAACTGTAGCTGGTGCAGAATCTCTTCCCCGCCGCCTTCTTCCTTCCCATGCTTTCGGATGGGCCGGTAGGCCGACGCGTGCTCAAAACACCTCTCGTACAGGTTTTGGGTGGCCATCTTGATCTGTCCGATGACCTTCGTTGTGCTAGTCTTCTTCTCAAGCGCGTATTCGATGTCGTCCTGGGCCTTGGTGACTTCCTTGTGCAGCGTTTCTAGTAGCTTTCCTTTGCTTGCCAGGGCGTTCGTGAAGTCGAGGATCTCCGTCGCCTTCGATTCCTTCTTCTTCTGCAAAACCTGTCATGTCATGGGTAATGTGGTACGCGGCCAAAAACACTTGAGCGAGACTTGCTTCGGCGTTGCCGGGTTTCTCAGAGATAGCAATGGCAGTGGGGACACGAAGTGAAGGGGGGAAACTCTTCACGGAATGCTTAGACTACAGAACACTGCCTCTCATGCAGGAAATGAAGTGTGTAAGTCTTTATAAATGGGGGGAGGTCGTTGTTATTGGTGCTGGTTTTGAGGGATAAGGAAAAGGTAAGAAATCTTTTTGCGGTGGCCTCCGCTGTCTGGCAGTTTGTTCTACCTCCGTTCTGTTACACTCGTTCTCTTCTCTACTCACTACTGTACGTACTCTTTCACTCTTTTACTCTCTTTGGCTAGGCAAAAAAGACTCCTGCGGCCGACATCACGAACACATTCGCAATGAATGTCCCCCGCGTGCATACATGTTGAGCAGGGGTTGCCCTGTAGCCCGCATCGGCCTAAGTCAACACTGTTACTTTCATCAGATGTTCACCGGGGAAGGGTCCGACCTAACCGTTAGTCAACAGCAACGTCGAAAAGGGGAGGGGGGAAGAAGTGTGAAAACGGGGTTTTGCCTAGAGGCTTTTCGTGTTATTTTGCAAATGCTTTGAGCTATCTTTGTGTCTGTGCTTTCAGTCGTCTTCTTAACCATGGTTAAGTGCGCAAATGGTGTCAGCCGAAGCTGGTAAAGCTTCGGCGCCGCCCACGAAGATAGAAAATCGGTGGGGTTGACAAGCTCGTAAGTGGTTGTTTGTAGATCAGTACAACCTTAAACTACGCCTAGCACGAGGCCAGGCGGTCTTTAGCGGACCTCCAGTACATTAAGCGCAAGCCGGCAGGCCGTCAACAGACGCAGCACGGAAAGCTAACCTCGCCGGTGCATATAAATGGGGGGAGGGCAGTGGTTGCGCTTCAATACCACCAGCGGCAAAACAGTGGTTGCGGCCACCACTGGGTGGTGGCGAATTTCATAAGAAATGCACCGGTGGTCAACTCGTGTGCATGATGGACGCTAGCGCTTCGATGCTGATAGCGACAACTTGCAAGTACCACCGTTCATGGAGAACACGAAGCAACAAGAAAGAGACAGTCAAAGCAAACCTGTCGCTGGATCTCCATCTGTTGTTCTAGATACTGCTTGCGGGCCTGGAGCTCCTTGTGGTTGCCATCGAGGGTCTTCCACCTGGAGATAATGTCGTTCGGATCGGAGTACTCCTCGTTTTGCTGCAGCACGTCGTCCAGGTACTTTTGGTACTTCTGAAACTTTTGTAGCTTCTCCTTGGTCTCCTGCTTCTCACGCTCGAGGCGGCGGCCGTCATCGTTGAGCTGCACGATGAGATGGTGCTTCTCCTCCTTCGCTTTCATCTCGGCCAGAGCCTTCTTGTCTGCTCGGTTCTTCTTGATCTCGTTTTCTTGGATGAACTTGTAGAACTTAACCAGCTTGTCCTGCAGCTCTGTCCGCCGCTTACCGAGCTGCACCTCGCGCTCCCGCACGCGGTCCATCCTTTCTCTGTGTTCGGCTCTCTTCTGATCGAGTTCCGTCTGAACGTCCATTTGCTCGCGCCGCAGCTTCGTGGCTGCGGACACATTGTCGAGAGTAGACATCTTCTTCAGAGTCTCCTCAAGGTCTCCTGGGTTTCGCGTTTATTCCGTGGTTAAACAGGGTATTTTCCGGGCTATGGGTTTTCCGTACGGGAACACGGGCTTGACCCGCAAGGAACGTGAAACCACAACGAAACCACCGAAAAATAACTTCGTTGGAAGCCATCGTCCCCCCCCCCCCGCGCGCTGGGCCTTCAAGCGCCCTGATCGTTGGCCGCATCCGGCATTTGGTGCAACGAGCGACACCGCAGGCTATGGTCGGATCCGGTGCACGATCTGCGCAGCAAGATGGGCAACGCAGGTGATACCGTCCGTTTTCCTGCCGCAGGACGGCATTACAATAGAGACCTGTGCGCAATGTTTCCATTGGTGACTCACTCGATCCGCGCAAAGGCCGTCTGGGCAAGGAGAACCTGTGGATCGTAACAGTGCAGTTTGTTAAATCGTCCGTCTAGAAGATGTTGGGGATATGTCAGCTTCGCCTGCTCGTGTTAGAACAATTCACTTTGAACAGTGGTTTGAATCTTGTTCATATAAGAGCTGGCAATGAGCGGGAAACATTTTCAGATCTAACATCAACCTCGGAAGAGGAGACAGTCATCATCGCCGAAATTCGCACAACCGGGCTAGGTGTAACTCAAGCAATGGGTCGTATAGCTGAAGCATCCAAGGATCGATATGGCCTGCCACTATACGTCGGTTGCGGGGACTTTGCAAACTGTAAAGTAGCATGCTGTTCGACTTGGGTTCAGATTTCCGACTCGGGGCTGAGCGCTAAAGGCAAAGGGCTATGTTGCGCGCCGGTAGGAACGTTTGTGAGCCAGTCAGGTGCGGGGAGGAAACTCGCGCTGAAGGACGTCAAGGAATATGTTCGGGCTGCCACATCGTTCGACTGCTGAAATCTCAGGCGGGTTGACTGCATCAGCGCAGCAACTGCGTGGTTCAATGCTTTCAACGACAAGGTCGGAACGTTGTTCTTTTCCGGCCGTCAGGCTCGAGTGATCAGAGCGTTCAGAGCGTTGAGAAGTGTGGGGAGATCGGAATGACGGGTCCTTGGGAAGAAAGGCGCGTAAGGGATTGCCAAGAACGATGTTGTCACGCGTGTCTTCGACCGTACTCCGAGATGACCCGCGACCCTCAGGCTCGTCTAGAACGATATGTATCGACACTGATCGTCCCCTCACTCCACCTCGGCTGGTAACGACCGCGGAAGAGGTGCGGCGCAGGGTTTGGTTCAGCTGCGAGCGTACATGGAGCTCGAGAATCCTGCGAAAGGCGCGAGCCTCCTGCTCCTTGTGCTCAAACTTCATGCGGTGAAGAGAGTCTGAGCGGGCTTTCTTCCGGTGCGCCAGGTACACCCAAATCAATAGTAGTCCGATTACAATCAATAAAACTGGAGGCCTCAGCAAGAAATTCAGATGCGATGCAGGGGTGGCATCGTCCAGCACGAAGTCGAGCGAGTCCACGGGTGTGCTGTTCGTGTGCGGGCCGCAGGGAGACGCGTCCCTCTGCAAGAAATACCCGATGGGTGTGAGGCACAGGAAGAGGGTCAGGACGAAGAGGAGAGAGAAGAAATACTGATCCTGGCCGGCTGCCATTCCCTTAGGTCCACGCTGCCATTGAGTGAGGATCGCTTTTTTTGCGAAGAACCTCAAGACAAAGGCGCACGAAGCGAGCAGCGGGAGCATAGGACACACCGGAGTTCCCAACCACACAAGAGTCTGTGCGTATACCAACTCAAGCATACTATCTGACAAGTTGAAAGTGGGTCTTGCCAATCCCTTCCTTGCCTTCCACCAGCTATGCACAGCAGAAACTCCCGCATTCACCAGGGTGGTGACTAACAAGTCGATTATCAACAACTGAAGAAGCAAAGACCCGGTTTCCGCCTCTACGCAGAGCACCTTATGACTATGCGCCTTGTCCCGAGTGTAGATCCTGTACAGAAGGAAGGCAATGTTGCTCATTTTGGCGAAGTATGTCCGCCCAACGGTATGGTAAACGGCGAGGATCGGGTTCTGCCACTTTTCAAAAGCAACAATCCTCTTGAGGATGAACGGCCCGATCAGGCCTGTGAAGGAGACAGAGACGGTCACAAGGTACGGGCTGTATGCAGAGAGGCTCGATTCGTTTTCAACAAGGAAAAAAACGACTGTGTTAGTTCCAGCTAGGAGGGCTATGGAAGCCGAGATGCCGAGGCAGCGGCGAATGCGAAGCGACGGTGTAATCTTTCTACTGGTGACGGCACCCTTCTTTGCTCTTTTGTCGGCTCGGTCTTGAGGAAACAACTGGGGATCGCCTTCATCAGACTGAACATGAAGCGAAAAGGCATCCAACAGGTGCTGTCGAATGTTGTTCAACAGGAGATCCACACCAGAGGCGTTCGACACGCGCATGTCAAGCCCGTACACCATGCGCACCAAGTACAGATTTGGATCATGCGCAGCCAACGAAACTCTGCCGATAGTTGCTCCAATTTTGCGTACGAGCAGCACAATCTGCCAGCCGATGGACGCGAATATGGCTACCGTGTACATTGCGCCCATAGGGTACTCTGCCATTGTGGACTTGTACCCCGAGTAGTAAAACCAAGAACGATCCTCGGACACAATGCCGTTCGCCCCGACAAAGTTTTTAAGGGTTTCCCACGTGTCAAGCTCGAGCTGCTCTTCTTGATAGGTCAAGTACCAGGGCAAGAGGACAAGCACAAACCAGAAGAAGAACACGCTGACGTTCAGCCAAAAAAGGTACTTAATGAAAACAAAGAACGTTGCAACCCCGTGGCCGTACTTGCGGCTGATGAACGTGATGCCCCTCTCCATGGGAAACAACTCATCCGCCGCGCGAATAATGCGCCCCATGTTGTCAGACCAAGCACGCCAGCAACCATGGCCCACTTTACCCAGGTCTTCCTCTCGCAGCACCTTGCTCGTGTCCTGCAGCCGGGACAGAAAGCTCTCATTCTGGCAGTCGCCTTGCTTCACTTGTCGCGCGAAACGACCGACGTCAATGCTAGTCTTCTTTTCGCGAGGCATGGAACATCTAGTATCTGTCTTGCCCTCTCTTCTCAGACTTCAACTTGCTTCGGTGGATGATATTCGGTCTTTCTTTACCAACGCCCGCTTGTCCCAGTTTCTTCCACCTGGTCCAGACAAAAATATCGGGGAGTTTCGGGGAGTTTCGGGGAATTCGGGGAGTTTCGGGTAATTTCCTTTGTGGCGACCACTTTCCCTGCGGCCGGCCCTGGCGAAGGCTGGGACTATTATGGCCCCACCTTGCACAGAGCGGCCCTGTGTTTGGCTATATGCCCCACAGCAACAACCCGAGCGGAAGCGCGGGGCTTCGCCCCCGGGGACGCCCGAAGCGACACCGAAGTCGAGACGCAAGCTGCGAGCGCCGGGGAAGAAGCAGCTGACGCCACCACAGAACGCCGCAGGCGACACCAGGACGGCCGTTGGCAACGAAGCGGCGGCGGAAGGAATCGCCATGAAGACAGATGACGTGCACTCCGCGGCGGGCAGAGGTGCAAGATAAGGTACAAGCGACGAAGAGAGGTGGCACGAAACAACCGCCCGAGACCGACGAGCCAGAAGGTGACACGGCAGGTTCTTTGCAATCTAAGCCAACCACCTTCGACTGGTCTTCGATCCAGATGAAGTGACGCCTCCGGGAATCATCCAAGCTGAGAAAGACGAGGCCTGCATCTTCCCGATGTGCTCGGAGAGCCGTTCCGGGATGGGTTGACCCACTGTTTCCGATGCGGCCTTCCTATCATCGCTTATTGTCTGAAGGCTAACCTCGGGTGCAAGAGCGGTGCTCGGGGGCCAGATGGGGGAAGACAACTGGGTCTGCCCGGCTTGCACGTGGTTGCTACAGCGTGGTCAGAAGTGGGAAGGTGGTCGGGAGATGGCGGGTGTGGATACAGTAAGGTCAGGGCTCCTGGTAGGTTCCCCGAAACTCCCCGACACTTCCCCGAAACCCCCCGATACTCAGCCCGATATATTTGTGGGAAAAAGTGGGGCTGCCGGTGCGTGGGCAGGTGGGTAGTTGGGTAGACCGGGTGGGTGGATGGGTGCACTCTACCACTTTCTGCCTGACACTCTGGATACCCGAAAGACCTATCCCCCGCTCAAGCTTGTTGGTATCCGCAATCGGTTCTACTATGCGAAGACAGGGGGCTTTGGACGTCACGTTTCGAGCGACAGATTCCCTCAGTCTCTGGGCGACTGATTAGGCGACACTTGATTGTTGTCAAGCTGGTCTTTGTCCGCACACGCTGCTCTCTTGATAACGGTGCGTCGCATCGCCTGCGTGGTTGTACGTTCTCGAGAAGAAAGCGAAATAACGGTGGTGCGGTGTTTCATGTCCTCCGACGGAAACCTTGTCTGGAATGAAAAGGGGGCGACGTGGGGGAGGTGCGAGAAATGGCTTTTTGGCTTCATATCTTTGGGATACTTGGAACGCGGCCTGACGTTCGAGCAGCGTCGTGATGAACACCGGAACAACAGGTATTCGCGTTCTGAAACTCAGCCCCTCCGCAATCGGCATTGCACTGCCGATGCAGAGCGGCTGCTTCGGTAGGGAAAAAGGTATGGTGAAAGCATGCACAACACGGAAGTGAAAGAAAAACAGCGTATGAGGTGAGTTGGAGGGAGACGCTTGTGGCAGTCAGCCTCCCGTGAAACAGGATGCGGCGACCACAAAGGGAACTGTGAAGTCGCTCTGGTTTTGAACCAAAGCAAAGCAAAAAGAAATGTGAAAACGGGTTTTTGCCTAGAGGCTTTTCGTGTTATTCTGCAGAAAGAACAAGATCCTTGAAACTCAGGGCAAGAAAGAAATGCGGTGGTTTTCTCGAAAACCCCCGAAAAAGAGAAAGCGAGAGAGAAAGGACGCTGGAGTGATCAGTACTCCTCGACATCCTCCTCACCTTCGATGTCCGCGGACTCAGCACCGACCTCTTCGTAGTCCTTCTCGAGGGCAGCCAAGTCCTCTCTGGCTTCAGAGAACTCACCTTCCTCCATGCCCTCTCCAACGTACCAGTGGACGAAGGCTCTCTTGGAGTACATCAAGTCGAACTTGTGGTCAATGCGGGCGAACACCTCAGCGATGGCCGTGCTGTTCGAGATCATGCACACCGCTCTCTGCACCTTGGCAAGGTCACCCCCCGGCACAACCGTCGGCGGCTGGTAGTTGATCCCGCACTTGAACCCCGTCGGCGACCAGTCCACGAACTGGATCGTTCTCTTCGTCTTGATCGTCGCCACTGACGCGTTCACGTCCTTCGGCACAACGTCTCCACGGTACATCAAGCAGCACGCCATGTACTTCCCGTGACGAGGGTCGCACTTCGCCATCATCGCCGCCGGCTCGAACACCGAGTTCGTGATCTCCGCAACAGACAGCTGCTCGTGGTACGCCTTCTCAGCCGAAATCACCGGCGCGAACGACGACAACATGAAGTGGATCCGCGGGTACGGCACCAAGTTCGTCTGGAACTCCGTCACGTCCACGTTCAACGCTCCGTCGAATCGCAGCGACGCCGTCAGCGACGAGATCACCTGCGCGATCAGACGGTTCAGGTTCGTGTACGTTGGTCTCTCGATGTCAAGGTTCCGACGGCAGATGTCGTAGATCGCCTCGTTGTCCAGCATCACCGCAACGTCCGTGTGCTCCAGCAGCGAGTGCGTCGACAACACGCTGTTGTACGGCTCAACCACTGCCGTCGACACCTGCGGCGACGGGTACACAGTGAACCCGAGCTTCGACTTCCGTCCGTAGTCCACAGACAGACGCTCCAACAGCAGCGCTCCCAGACCCGACCCCGTACCTCCTCCCACAGAGTTGAACACCAGGAACCCCTGCAGACCCGTGCAGTTGTCCGCCAGCTTCCGGATCCTGTCCAGGCACAAGTCCACCATCTCCTTCCCGATCGTGTAGTGACCACGCGCGTAGTTGTTCGCCGCGTCCTCCTTCCCGCTGATCAGCTGCTCCGGGTGGAACAGCTGACGGTACGTCCCGGTCCGAACCTCGTCGATCACCGTCGGCTCCAAGTCCAGGAACACAGCACGCGGCACGTGCTTCCCGGCTCCCGTCTCCGAGAAGAACGTGTTGTACGCGTCGTCCTCGATCCCGATCGTCTTGTCCGACGGCATCGCACCATCCGGCTGGATCCCGTGTTCCAGGCAGTACAGCTCCCAGCACGCGTTACCAACTTGGCAACCCGCCTGACCGATGTGGATCGAGATGCATTCCCTCATTGTAGAAGTTTCTTAGATTTTTCTTTAGATTCTCTGAGGGGTTGTGGCAATTCTCGTCACTTTTCGATCGTTCTTAGTTTTTCTCGGGGGTGCAAACTTTGAACAGACGGGCGTTTTGCCCGGTGAATGCGCTGTTCATGCACGGAGGACGCTTGCTGTCCTCTGTCCTTGTTGGCAGTATTGGGCTCCCGTCTCCAAGAAGAACGTGTTGTACGCGTCGTCCTCGATCCCGATCGTCTTGTCCGATGGCATCGCACCATCCGGACAGCTCCCAGCACGCGTTACCAGCTTGGCAGCCTGCCTGACCGATGTGGATCGAGATGCATTCCCTCATTGTGGAAGCTAGATTTTGCTTTAGGTTTTCTAGGTGGCAGAGGGGTTGGCTCGATTGTTCAGGATAAGATAGGGCTGCAGGCCCGGCATCGCCGGGGAAATAGACGACTGTTGCTCCGGTGTGGCAGGCACCGTTTGTGCTCTCAACTGTCGAAAACATGAACGGGATGTCATCTACTGACAATGTACAGGGCAGTCTGTAAGCACCCGTCCAGAAGAACCAGCGGTGGTCGAGGTCACTTTACGCCGCCACAGATGACCCGCATCTGGCTTCGATGCTCGGCTTTCTTGAGAAGCATTGCGAATACGATGGGCCGCTTTTCACAGCGGCTCACATCTTGACCGGCGTAACATGCAGGGTCGAAACCTTGTGTCTTTTTAAAACGCTCCCGCGGGGCCGATGGAGCCCTAAAAAATTTTTCGGAAAAAAAAAAATTTGCTCAACTTCCTCAAAAATTACTGTAGAGTTTGTTCCAAACTTTTAAAATTCAAAAAACCCATTTTTTTTCTGAAATTTTTTTTTTTGCCATTTTCAAAAAGACACAAGGTTTTGACCCTGCATGGTAAAACGATCGGTGCTGTGATATTGTTCACGACCAGCACACTGAGGTCACCGAGTGCTCGTGGAAGGGTCTTACGGGAGGGGCTTTGATGCTCACCGATACCTTCTCCACTCAGCCTCAATGTTCACTGGTGAACGTTCGCCACAACGATGAGACTTTTGCATCTTGAGGAAAAGAAGAAGACCAGCAAATAACGTGCCTCTGGGTAACACCCCATGGTGGCCTCTCGGTCGCACACATGTAAGCGGTACACACAAGATGGAGCAAAGCTAGAGCATCCGTTGGAGTGCGTGCGGATGTAAACGGTGCTAGAGATAGGGTTGCGATGTGCTGGTGTCTGCTCGGTATTGTGGCCTTTCTGCTCCGTATAGCGCGGCTGGCTTGATTCCCACGACTCGTCCGATAGCTGATACTCCGAAGACAGAAGTTCATAAGTGGTTTCGCACCCAGCAGAAGGAAGGGTGTGTTGCGTATGCGCCAACGTAATGTGACCACATGCACTGGGCGGTGAAAGAGTGTGCTTGTCTCGATACACCAAAATTGGACGACTGCGGCTGTGTCTTGGAGCACTGCTGGCACATGCCTCAGAGCAGACTACATACTGTGGATGTCACAGCAACGGAGCACTGGTTACCAACAGTGGCCATACTCCCGGTACATTTGTCTGAGAAGGACATGGCAAAGGGAACACGAGGGGCCGACGCTGATCGAGACAGGTCGTCGCCGAAGCTGCGTACGAGTCAGACCGACACTGCACCATGAGCATCGTTTGTAGAGGTGTGCGGCTGCTCATCGCGAGTTTTGAGCAGCGTGTGCTTCGATTGACATCGATGGGGACACAGCGCTTGTCCTTGAAAGGATCCGTTGGCGGCACACACGCGTGGGCACGGCACATCATCGCTTCAGTAGCAGGGCAGTGCCAGCGTGAGAGGCAGGCCGCCAATACGGCATCGATGTGTGCGTCACTTTTTGGAGGTCTCGGCTGTGCGCTGCCTACTACGAGCAGTACGCAGCGAGTACTCCGGCTCACTTCTCCGTGAGGTAGGCAGGGCGCTTGTCCCTCCAAGTTGGGTATGCCAAAGGGTACACGAGGGTGTAGACGCCTAATGAGAACACAATGAGTCCGACCGTCGCCACCAGACGCGACCGCTCCTCGAGTTGCGCCTCAGTGAGGGGCGGGCGGCCGTTTTCCCCGACGCCGTAATGCTGCTGCGTGCGTCGCTTCTCGAAATGCTCAGCGATGCGCTGCCGATTGCGCTGCCACGTATAGTTCTTCTGCATGACGGGGTCGTGCTCGTACTTCCATGGGTTGTCTGCATCAGCGTCACGTGTACTCGTCGCGTCTCCGCTCTCTAAAGCAGCACTGCGTTCTTGGAGGGCCTTGTATGCTGCCGATATCTGCCCGTTTCAGAAAGTTAAAATCAGCTTGAAATGCTGGCATGTTTCCGGGCAAAAACTTTAGTTTAATGCCCAGGGGGATATTCTAGGATTCTGGATTTTCGGTTTGAGGGTCCGGCGCTATTCACTGACCATTTCTTTTTGTATAAGCACCTGCTTTGTAGAAAATGCTTGAGGAGGCTGCCAGCTGCAAAAGATCAAAGGAGGTAAATGTGCTGTAGCCCACACGAAACACAGGTGAATCTGGGTTTAGTGGCGGGCGTTGAACAAAAAAGACGCACTTTGTAGTTGTATCGTTTCTCCCCCTCTAGCCTCCTTCGAAGTAAGCACAAGGCAGCCCCTCGAGTATTTTCCGTACAACGGACCAAGGTTCGTGCAAAATACCGTCGATAGCTATTCGATTATCCTTCGACTGGCTGAGGTATTTGTGCTGTGTCTGCTGTGGCTGGGTTGCTTCTGACTGCATGCAGGATCCTTCCCCGAACAAAAGGCTTTGCTCCAGTCGTTCCTCGATCTGTGATAGCTGCTGCCTGTCCTTCTGGACATCACCACGCTTCTGGATAACTTCACCCGCCGCTGTGCCGCGCTCATAAATGACCGGTCAATTTTCAGCGATGAATTTTTTTTGTCATAAATGACCGCCTTTTTCTTAGCGCGAGCACTGTACAGGGGTGGGACTCACTTACTCACACATCCCCCTGCGGTTTAAGGCGAGTCCAGCTCTTCCTTTTTCAGTGGTACAATCATCCAGTACATGACAGGATCCATCTACAGAACAGACACGTGAGCTTGATTGGAAACTAGGCCGTACAAAGCGCAAAGGGTGGAACTGCGCAGTGGAAAAGGGTGCGGTAGCTACTGCTACCGCAGCCTTCTCTGCTCTGCGCTGCTCTTGCTTGCAGCAGCTTCGTTTCTCGGATTCGTTTGACGACACTGACCTTGGGTTTTGTGCATACCGTAAGCAGAAAAAAGTTGGACCGGAAATATGTGTTTGGACCGGAAATATGTTGGACCGGAAATATGTTGGGCCGGGAAAATGTTGGACAACACGACGACCAAAACAGTTGGACCATTTTGTCCGGTCCAACATATTTCCGCCCAGGCACGTTTTCACTTGGCGGGCCGAGGGGCATGCATGAGTTTAATTCTCCTTCGGTGCGAACCGTGCGGTTGAGCCGTAGGCGCCGCTCCAGTGTGCGAATTAATCTCATGTTTAATGTGCCTACCAAACGGACTTCGGCTACGTTCCTTGGCCGTACCGCTGACGCTACGGGATCCTCGGTTGTGTGCTCCTTAGCTGGATTGATTGCTCGATGGGATGAGCTGGTCGGCGTGTGGGCACGGGCGAATGTGGCCGCCATATGGCGCTGCGGTTGCGGGCCGGGCCCGCGAGCAGACAGGCTGCGTGCGCGACCACCGTTAGCTGGCTTGCGCTGCCGTGGGCCCGATCGCGCCATTCACGCGTACCATGGGATTGTCCCTTCGCCGGGCAGCCCTAGCAATCCAGGGAACACAGACCTACATCCTCGGCATCTGAACGCGCAGCCATGAGCGGCTCGGATGTATGATGCCCATTCATCGGGCGGGATGGGCAAACGGGGGCACAACACGATGTCTGCGTACCTAACCCATCCTCGCAAGGCGGCCAAGTACTGGTCCCAGGAACCAGTCGATATGGAGGCGATTCTCGCACGCTCCACTTGCCGCGATACGACGGTCAATCCAAAGCAGGGGTCGGTGATTCGTTGCAACGGGTCGTACATCCCCTGTGCATGAGACCACATATGAAAGCAGGGAAAGCTTTACTACACTCCTGGTTTCAAACCCAGAACTTGCTGGTTTGCTGGTTTGAGAAATTAAAAAAGGTGAGATGCAGGATGTTCAGGAAAAAGAAATTGCGCGCTTCGCGCGACCAAACACCCCCTCCCTACCTTTCTTATCGTCAACCCCACACGTTTATTTAAGCCGAACTTATTCTAAATGCACCTCACGGTGGTTCTGAAGTAAGGTCAGGATACCACCACACCCTTCGCTGACACAGCTGTACGGACTTTCGTAATGGATTGAGAGGTGCTTTCAGAAGATCAAGTCACGCAAGTGCACCTAGTGCCTTCATGCGCGCGTTTTATAAAGCACGGACAACAACAGAGGACAGCACGTGCAAGAGGATGGCGTGCAGGTTGTCTCACAGCCAACGGATGCAGTTTCGTCGTCGATTTCTTGAGGAGGGTTGTGTAGGCCTGCGAGGGTCGAAGAGCGAGAAGGAAGCCAATTTAGGCTTCGTTCCCCATGTTACTCTTGATGCAGGAAATATGCTTGAGTACGTTGTCCTTGCCACCTTTCGTGAAGCTGATGACATTGCCGTGGTTCATCCACTCAAACTACACATCCCACTGCGTTGATGGTGGTAAAAGGAGAAGGCTGGCATTTGTTTAGAGTTCCAGATTTGCCCGCAATTTGCAGAACCCAGGGAACCAGAAAAATTCCAAAGTGCCTCTTTCAAGCTACTTCCCTGAACTGAATGCAGGTGCCTTTTCAGAATTTAGAAACGACCGTATCAGGGAACCCGCGGAGCACACCTTTTTGAACGCAGCGTCGCTGCCGGTGCCGATGGCGTCCGGGTGGCTGGTCTTCACGGCTTGCTTGTAGCCCTTCTTGATCTCGCTCCAAGGGGCGTCGGGGCTGACGCCGAGGACGGCCCAAGGGTCGTCGACCTGCCATTTTTCGCGCCACTTCGCGCCGTGCTCGCGGTCCCACGCCGCCCCCCGCTGCCCCTCGATCATCACGCGGTGCTGCTCCTCTTCGAACGCGAGCCGCTCCTTGAACGTGGCTTGCCGCTGCGCGGCACGGAGCCCAACCCGGCGCATGGGCACACGGCCTCTCGATACCCCAGCTTCCTCCCCCCTTTTCCCCCACCTTCCAGCGGCGCGCGGTGTGCTTGCTAAGCTGAACTGTGTTCCGGGCGAAAGTGCGGCTGAAAAACTGACCGGCCGAAAATTGGCCGGCTGATTTTTAGAAGGTCTGCCGATCAGACCAATTCATGCCTCCGGGGCCACTGTTGTCATGCTAGGGCAGCCAGGTAGGGCTAATTTTGCGGAAAGGTCCAGGTAGCAGGCCAAGGTGGTCCTAACAATCGAGCTGACCAGTGTCCTGAAGTGGCTTTTGTCATCGTAGTTTAACTGAGGGAACTCCGACATTGCAAGCATACATCCACAGATTTCTCCTCCGTTTACACAACACTTCCCGTTCTTTGGTTCAAGAAGTTGGTGCAGGGAAGATTCCTCCAGCACCGAATGCAGTCCTGGGCTGCAGCTCTTCGAAAAGACCTGCAGCAGGAATGGGCTCAACACTGTGCGACGCATGCATCTTCACGTCAAGACCGGTGCCAGAGCAACAACCTCCAGGTTGTGATGACAGTGCACCACCCCAGCCTCCTTGTCACCTCTTAAACTCGTTATACGAGGACGAGCTCGGACATCAGACATTTCGGCCCCCTGGTAGTACAGTAGACTTCCTCGCGGCGCAGGCGCATACAAGTGGTTTCGTATAGCCCTGAGACCGAAAGGACACGCAAACCCGCCGGGCTTCGTTTCGCCGCGCTAGTAAAACTACACTGGACCCCGGAGGGGGGAAAGAAGGCCGCTTCAAACTTAAGCGGCCAACAAAAAGAGAGAGAGAGAGAGACGAGTTAGAGTGCAGGGACCATCTCTCCGGGGAGTTTCCGGTCTCCTCACTTCTCTTCGCACTGCTACGGCGGGCGTAAGTCGCTCCGGAGGCGCGCTGCAGGTTGCGGCTCTGCTACAGTGAGTGGCGGCACCGGAGTTGGTGCTGCAGCGGGCGCTCTGGCCGGCGGGCGAGCTCGTCTCGCGGGGGATCGCCGCCTTGTAACGCTGCGGGCCCTCTTCTTCCTCGCGACTGCGTGGCCTACGGCGGCGGCTAACACCTTGATGGGAAACTTCAGATAAAGATAGCGCGCAAAAAAGAGTCAGCTTGCCGTGATGCTATCTGGCAGCAGGCCCATACCCAAGTCCTACGGACCTTCAGCTTTTGGTGAAGTGCAACACTCGTTTACCCAACAGCACGTGGACTAGTTGTGGATGTGTCTTCTCCTGCATAGAACACGCACCGGTAGCGTGTGTACATCAAGAATAGAACTCTGTGTGAACGGAAAAAGAGGCGATGAAGAGGGGGTACGGGAAATATCTTTTCGGCTCTTCGTTTCTTCAGGGGCTTGGAACGCGGCCTGACGTTCGAACGGCGTCGTGATGAACACCGGAACAACAGGTATTCCTGAAACTCAGTCTCTCCGCGATCGGCATTGCACTGCCGATGCGGAGCGGCTGCTTCGGTCGAGAAATAGTATGGTGAAAGCATGTACAACATTTGAAAGAAGAAAAGCTCATTGAAGTGAGTTAGAGGGAGACACTTGTGCCAATCGGCCTCCCGTGAAACAGGATGCGGCGACCACAAAGGGAACTGTGAAGTCGCTCTGGTTTTGAACCAAAGCAAAGCAAAAAGAAAGAACAAAATCCTTGGGATTTAGGGAAATAAATGCGTGGTTTTGTAGAAAAGACAAAGCCAAAAGAGAAAGCGAGAAAGAAAGAACGCTGGAGTGATCAGTACTCCTCGACATCCTCCTCACCTTCGATGTCCGCGGACTCAGCGCCGACCTCTTCGTAGTCCTTCTCGAGGGCAGCCAAGTCCTCTCTGGCTTCAGAGAACTCACCTTCCTCCATGCCCTCTCCGACGTACCAGTGGACGAAGGCTCTCTTGGAGTACATCAAGTCGAACTTGTGGTCAATGCGGGCGAACACCTCAGCGATGGCCGTGCTGTTCGAGATCATGCACACCGCTCTCTGCACCTTGGCAAGGTCACCCCCCGGCACAACCGTCGGCGGCTGGTAGTTGATCCCGCACTTGAACCCCGTCGGCGACCAGTCCACGAACTGGATCGTTCTCTTCGTCTTGATCGTCGCCACTGACGCGTTCACGTCCTTCGGCACAACGTCTCCACGGTACATCAAGCAGCACGCCATGTACTTCCCGTGACGAGGGTCGCACTTCGCCATCATCGCCGCCGGCTCGAACACCGAGTTCGTGATCTCCGCAACAGACAGCTGCTCGTGGTACGCCTTCTCAGCCGAAATCACCGGCGCGAACGACGACAACATGAAGTGGATCCGCGGGTACGGCACCAAGTTCGTCTGGAACTCCGTCACGTCCACGTTCAACGCTCCGTCGAATCGCAGCGACGCCGTCAGCGACGAGATCACCTGCGCGATCAGACGGTTCAGGTTCGTGTACGTTGGTCTCTCGATGTCAAGGTTCCGACGGCAGATGTCGTAGATCGCCTCGTTGTCCAGCATCACCGCAACGTCCGTGTGCTCCAGCAGCGAGTGCGTCGACAACACGCTGTTGTACGGCTCAACCACTGCCGTCGACACCTGCGGCGACGGGTACACAGTGAACCCGAGCTTCGACTTCCGTCCGTAGTCCACAGACAGACGCTCCAACAGCAGCGCTCCCAGACCCGACCCCGTACCTCCTCCCACAGAGTTGAACACCAGGAACCCCTGCAGACCCGTGCAGTTGTCCGCCAGCTTCCGGATCCTGTCCAGGCACAAGTCCACCATCTCCTTCCCGATCGTGTAGTGACCACGCGCGTAGTTGTTCGCCGCGTCCTCCTTCCCGCTGATCAGCTGCTCCGGGTGGAACAGCTGACGGTACGTCCCGGTCCGAACCTCGTCGATCACCGTCGGCTCCAAGTCCAGGAACACAGCACGCGGCACGTGCTTCCCGGCTCCCGTCTCCGAGAAGAACGTGTTGTACGCGTCGTCCTCGATCCCGATCGTCTTGTCCGACGGCATCGCACCATCCGGCTGGATCCCGTGCTCCAGGCAGTACAGCTCCCAGCACGCGTTACCAACTTGGCAACCCGCCTGACCGATGTGGATCGAGATGCATTCCCTCATTGCAGAAGTTTCTTAGATTTTACTGTAGGTTTTCTGAAAGGGTGGGTGTGTCAATCTCGTCACTTTTCGATCGTTCTTAGTTTAGACTTTGGTTTTCTCGGGGGTGCAAACTTTGAACAGACGGGCGTTCTGCCGGGTGAAGTGCTGCTGCAAGTTTCGACGGTGGTCCTGCACAACCGCAGGCTTCACATCAAGTGGCTATTAACTCTTCCAAAAGAGCGGGGCGAGGTGAACGGCAGGCTCCGCGTTATACGCGCAAGCTGGATGATGCAAAGCCTCTTCTCGAGAGCTGCGAGTGTTGCTCATCGGCAGTCAGAAACGTCTCTAATTCACTCTTGTAGCGCGCGCGGCTGGCACCTGGGAGAAGGTCAGTGGCAGTCTCGTCAGTTTGGGGTTAGAAAACGTTACGTTTCTTTGCTTTTCTGTTGTCTTGGTGTGGACAGCAAGTTTGAGGGTAGAAGTCGAGGAAAAAACATTTCCAGGGGAGAAATAGCCATATTTCTCTGGCTGGCGGACTTTTCTTTCTGCCTGAAACTCTAAGAGAAACAAAATCCTTTCTTCCCCTCCAGGTAGAATGAGGGACTTTTTCTCCCTGCACTTCAAAATTCTGGTCTTGAGTACAAAAACTGGAGCCCTACGAAGGAGGATCCCCAGGTTGAACCCTACCAGAATACGTGTTCAGAGAAGGAACAGAAGAAGGCAAAACAATGCCGAAGCGAGTCCCCAGATCCCTCCACCGAGGGCTCGCCCGTTCGCGTTCCCGGGTGGAGTTTTCTGCTCGTTCGTGTGTTCTCCTCGAGGTGTGGTTGGCCTCCGCACTGTGGTCGCTGCCGGTCTCGCCGTGGCGCTGTCCCCCCTGACCCTTCGATTCAGCCCCGGATGCGGCAGGCGCTGGCGAATCCTCGCTGTTGCTCGCGTCGTTGCAATGCATAGCCCACCACGAGGACGGGTTAGCCGTCAAATAGTGCGAAGCACCGGATGACTATCCGCGCGACGTGCATGACGGTCGCAGAGTGCTGCGGGGGTTCGCACCACGGATGTCTGGACCACGACATGCCGACATGTGAAAACACGGGGATCAGCGCAACCGGCGGCCTGGCCAGTGCTTCGTAGCACCACACCACCATTTTCCTGCCCCGTTTGCAGGGCGTGCACTTCACCTTCTGGTGAACTTTGCACGTCCCTGGCTGTGAGCCGAGGCTACACGCCACGGGTCCCCCCCACGGAGGTCGGCTTCCCTTGCTCCCTCCCGCTGGCGGTATCGCTGTTGAAGGTGTTCCACCTTGCGGCTCGCTTCCTTCTCACATCCGTTGTATCTGGGAAATTCGTCCCCACGTCCATCCCCCATACTGAACTCGTGTCAGGCCCCCAGCTGGTCTCGAGCACCCGCATGGTCTCCTCGCCCCCGCATGGTTTGCATGGTCTCCTTGCCATGGTTTGCATGGTCTCCTCGCCCCCGCATGGTCTGCATGGTCTCCTCGCCCGCCAGAAAGACCGGGCGGAACTCGTAACCGGTGAGGTGCCTTCTGAGCGACCACCCCAGAGATCTGCATCGCTGTTGCTTTCTTTTCCTGCGCTGAGTGATATGCTTAAGTCTAGCGCGTAGATCTTCAACAGCTGAGGTCGGTGAGAGTTTCATCCGAACGACCTGTTTGTCCAAAACCCAGTCCATGCCTTTGAAGTGTGAACCTCACGAGACTAGACGACTTTTGGAACGTCAGTCGCTCTCATTCAAGATCCATTGACCAACCACCATCCAATTTCATCAAACCTTGCGATTCAACTCCAGATGACGGTGTCGCTTCTCCGAGCGTTTTCAACATCTTCGCTGAAGCCTTTGCTCTTGTGCATGATGGATTACCCCAACTTCTGGGCCGGCACGCCCTATTGCGGGTGTGGCGCACCTGGTTTTTGAGAAGTCCCGATTTGCACTCGAGCAAAAGTCGCTGAAGTATAGAGCATCCTTGTACGCAGGCTGCTCTGTGACAGGCACGGGAAAAAGGGTCGCGCAGGAAGGGCGGCTTCTCTACCACAGCAACGACGACGCAACAACGGCGAAGGCAATGAAGGTCGTGGCCAAGGCGGGCCTGCTCCCGCTGCTCTTGCCGCCGTGGTAGCCGAGGACGCCTACGTCGATGGTTGCAAACCGATAGCCATCCACGGATACTAAAAAGTCGCCTGCAACCGCAGTATCCGATGAGGGACCACCGGCCCAGTACCCGGCCATGTACTCATCAGGATTTGAGGCATTCACGTGCTCGATGTACAGTGCCTGAATGCCCGTCTCCCAGCACGAAAGGAAGACAGTCTTGTTCATGTTGATCTCGGCAACGGTGATTCTCTTGAGCAGGCCGCAGCTCGCGGGCGGCAGCACGAACGTGTTGCGGAGAGGGGGGTCTTCCGACGGAGAGAAAACGGCCACCTCTGTCTGTGTCCCGACTGCTGATGCCACCACAAAGAGGCCATCCATGGCTGCACCGGCGACGTTTGTTTGCGCGCCCGAATTCCGCCGGTAGATCTCTTCCGGGTGCGTCTGGTTCGCTTTGATGTCGAAGATAATGACGTCATTCACGCACACGACGCCGAGGATGCCGTCTTCAGCAACGGCGATGTCTATTGCTGTGCATCCGACATCCACTTGCCACCTAGTGTATGGTAATTGTTTCTCAGACACCCAGACGCTAGCCGACGCGACGTAAACGTACGCACCCCAAAGTGCAATGCCAGCGTAGTCCCCAGGGCCAGCCGCAAATATGTTGTGACTAGTGGCGGTAGCTACACTCACAAACGTTGGCGACGAGTGGTTGTGTTTGAATGTGAAGCTGGTAGTGTCGGTGTCAACTGCCAGCGAGGATATAAAATAACCACGGACGCTGTATCCGACCGTGGTAACAGTCATCGGATTGAACTGTTCGACACGTTGGGTTAGCACAGCAGTATACCCGGAAATGGGCAAGCTAATGCCGATGTACGGCACTTGACTTTTATCTGGAACATCGACGGCGAAAATCGGGATACCGGTGTTGGTGAGTGTCACCGTCGGAAGCTCAATCGTTGCCGCGGCAGCCGCATGTGCGAACACGGCTATGCGCAGCATTGTTTCCATATCCTGCAGCTTAGTTTGAGAGTGTTCGCTTGGTAATTATGTGGATTTTCGAAAGTCTCCGGGTGACCGTGGTCGAAGGGAATGTTCATTTCACTTCTTGCGGTACCGTCGATCCCGAAGGATCAGTTAAGAATTAGAAGTAGGAGGATCACCCCAGCATCTAACAACTTCGATGAAAGATGCCACCGGACGCTACCTTCTCCGAGCCTCCGATTCCCCAACGGCAATCCTTGCCGTGTCGCTGCCTTCACGAAACCCTGGACGGAGCTTCTGCAACTCTGCGCAGAGATTTTGGAAACAATTCGCACGAATTAAGAGCTGGTCTCCAGTGGAATCCTTGGACCCTAAGGGAGGGGCCTTGGAATCGTCGGGCCACTCTATGAGAGAGAGACTTCTCACCTCGTCACGTGATACCAGCCCGTCACATATTTGTTGCACCTGGAAGTAGAGCACATCGGGCATTGTATAGAGTTGGGTGTTGGTCCAGCATTTCGACAGCATCTGACAACCACCAGGTTCGTTGCAATACGGCGGCATGCTTTGGGACAAGCGAATGGCTAGTTTGTCCTCGTATGCCCAACAACACACTCACTTGGACATTGGTGCGCCCTCTTCTGTTTAGAACACGCACTGCGCCCAGGGGGTAAGTGCAAACGTTGCGTAGCGAGCATACGTATAGATTACGACTGAGCAGAGTGTGCGACTGACTGAGCAGAGAGTAGAAGGTCGGAAGTAGGCTCCACGTGCTCGGACGGAAACCTCGTCTAAAATAAAAGGAAAAGGGGGAGCAGACTTTTGGGAAACTTGGAACGCGGCCTGACTTTCGAGCGGCGTCGTGACGAACACCGGAACAACAGGTATTCGCGTTCTGAAACTCAGTCGCTTCGCGATCGGCATTGCACTGCCGATGCGGAGCGGCGGCTTCGTATCGGGAAATGGTGTGGGAAGAGCATGTACAACACGGAATTGAAAGAAGGAAAGAAAAAAAGCACATGGAGTGAGTGGAAGGAGACGCTTGTGGCAGTCGGCCTCCCGTGAAACAGGATGCTGCGACCACAAAGGGAACTGTGAAGTCGCTCTGCTTTTGAACCAAAGCAAAAAGAAAGAACAAGATCCTTGAAACTCAGGGCAAGAAAGAAATGCGGTGGTTTTCTCGAAAACCCCCGAAAAAGAGAAAGCGAGAGAGAAAGGACGCTGGAGTGATCAGTACTCCTCGACATCCT
Source organism: Diplonema papillatum (assembly GCA_030068145.1). Classification (NCBI taxonomy): domain Eukaryota; phylum Euglenozoa; class Diplonemea; order Diplonemida; family Diplonemidae; genus Diplonema; species Diplonema papillatum. The sequence goes on from JAPJBO010000114.1 coordinate 328,389, forward strand.
CCTCACCTTCGATGTCCGCGGACTCAGCACCGACCTCTTCGTAGTCCTTCTCGAGGGCAGCCAAGTCCTCTCTGGCTTCAGAGAACTCACCTTCCTCCATGCCCTCTCCAACGTACCAGTGGACGAAGGCTCTCTTGGAGTACATCAAGTCGAACTTGTGGTCAATGCGGGCGAACACCTCAGCGATGGCCGTGCTGTTCGAGATCATGCACACCGCTCTCTGCACCTTGGCAAGGTCACCCCCCGGCACAACCGTCGGCGGCTGGTAGTTGATCCCGCACTTGAACCCCGTCGGCGACCAGTCCACGAACTGGATCGTTCTCTTCGTCTTGATCGTCGCCACTGACGCGTTCACGTCCTTCGGCACAACGTCTCCACGGTACATCAAGCAGCACGCCATGTACTTCCCGTGACGAGGGTCGCACTTCGCCATCATCGCCGCCGGCTCGAACACCGAGTTCGTGATCTCCGCAACAGACAGCTGCTCGTGGTACGCCTTCTCAGCCGAAATCACCGGCGCGAACGACGACAACATGAAGTGGATCCGCGGGTACGGCACCAAGTTCGTCTGGAACTCCGTCACGTCCACGTTCAACGCTCCGTCGAATCGCAGCGACGCCGTCAGCGACGAGATCACCTGCGCGATCAGACGGTTCAGGTTCGTGTACGTTGGTCTCTCGATGTCAAGGTTCCGACGGCAGATGTCGTAGATCGCCTCGTTGTCCAGCATCACCGCAACGTCCGTGTGCTCCAGCAGCGAGTGCGTCGACAACACGCTGTTGTACGGCTCAACCACTGCCGTCGACACCTGCGGCGACGGGTACACAGTGAACCCGAGCTTCGACTTCCGTCCGTAGTCCACAGACAGACGCTCCAACAGCAGCGCTCCCAGACCCGACCCCGTACCTCCTCCCACAGAGTTGAACACCAGGAACCCCTGCAGACCCGTGCAGTTGTCCGCCAGCTTCCGGATCCTGTCCAGGCACAAGTCCACCATCTCCTTCCCGATCGTGTAGTGACCACGCGCGTAGTTGTTCGCCGCGTCCTCCTTCCCGCTGATCAGCTGCTCCGGGTGGAACAGCTGACGGTACGTCCCGGTCCGAACCTCGTCGATCACCGTCGGCTCCAAGTCCAGGAACACAGCACGCGGCACGTGCTTCCCGGCTCCCGTCTCCGAGAAGAACGTGTTGTACGCGTCGTCCTCGATCCCGATCGTCTTGTCCGACGGCATCGCACCATCCGGCTGGATCCCGTGCTCCAGGCAGTACAGCTCCCAGCACGCGTTACCAACTTGGCAACCCGCCTGACCGATGTGGATCGAGATGCATTCCCTCATTGTAGTTTCTTAGATTTTGCTTTAGAATATCTGAGAGGTTGTGGCAATTTTCGGCTCTTTTCGATCGTTCTTAGTTTTGATTTTGGCTTTCTCGGGGGTGCAGACGTTGAACGGACGGGCTTTTTGCCCGGTGAATGCGTTGTTCATGCACGGAGGACGCTTGTTGTCCCCTGTCCTTGTTGGCAGTAATGGGCTCCCGTCTCCGACCAACTTGGCAGCCTGCCTGACCGATGTGGATCGATGCATTTCCTCACTGTAGAAGTTTCTTAGATTTTGCTTTGGGTTTTCTAGGAGGCAGGGAGATGTGCTTGTCGTGAACAATATCACGATTCCATCAGTCTTTTTACGCCGGTCAAGACGTAAGCCGCTGTGAAAAGCCACCCACTGTTCCTCCAATGCTTCTCAAGAAAGCAGAGCATCGAATCCAAGACGCGGAGCCATCCGTGGTAAAGTGACCTTCACCTCCGCCCTGGTTCTTCTGTACTTGCCTGTACATTGTCAGTAGATGACATCTCTACCATGTTTTCACCGATGTGGACACAAACGGTCCTGCCACGCCGGAGCAACGGTCGTCTATTTCCATGGCGATGCTGCGGGTACCTGCTCAACCCTCTCCTATCCTGAACAACCGAGCAAATTTGAGACGGCATCCTTCCGATTGTGAGTAACTATGAAATGCAACTGTTGTCGAGCATCAGACAGCAGTTCTTTGAACTGTCCTGTCGGCTGCTCGCTTAGTTGAAGGCCAGTGTAATCCTTGCCTTTCTGCTTCCTCGCGTGGGGTTGGGCTTCTTATTTGTGATGCTCGAACTTGTTTGCAAGGAATCCTAGCAGAGTGCTCGTGGAAGCGTCTTGCGGCGAGCAGCTTTGATCGCACAGACGCCTTCTTCACTCAGCCTCAATGCCACACACGACTTTGTATCTCGAGGAACAGAGGAAGACCAAACAATGTGCACCTCGCGATGCCATGAGTTGGCCTCTCGGTCGCACACACGTGAGCGGTACACACAAGATGGGGCAAGCTAGGATTCCGTTGGCAGGTGTGCGGATGTAAAAGGTGTTAGAGACAGAGTTGCATTGTGCTGGTATCTGCTCAGTGTTGTGGCCTTTCTGCCCTAGCGCAGGCCGGCGTACGACCCGTCCGATAGATGTTACCCCGATAGAGAGGTTCATGAGTGGTGTCGTACCCCTTCCCAGCAAAACGAAGGGTGTGCTTGTATTCGCCAACATTGGAACTGTGCAGTTGCACCGGCGGTGAAGAGTGCGTTGTCGGTGTGGCTGTGCCTTGAGCACTTACACGCACATGGATACGCACGCCCCAGAGCAGACTACACATTGTGTATTTATGCGAGGTTCCAACAGTGGCCATATTCCCGCGCATAAGAAGCGTATGGCAAGGGGAACACGAGGGGTGGCGCCGATCGCGACGCGACAACGAATAAGGTGCAAACTGAAGCTGCGTGCACTGTCACCGTGCAGTTGCTGTGTGCCCATCGCGTAGATTGAGCAGTGTGTGGGTCGGCTGAAGTCGATGGGATTGACATCACGATTCAACTGGTAGAAACGGGTGCGTAAGCCAGACAGCTTCGTATACAGCAAGTTCATGAAGGGTCTCGTCGTTGGCCATGGGAAGCCCGACGCGCAGCTTTTCCACCAGAAGCTGCGCTCCATCCGCAACCTTGCTCGCGATGGCAGTTTCCTTCACGAGAGCCTTTCCAACGTCCCCTTCGCACCGGGTGCTGCATTCGCGCATCACAGCCAAAGCAGATGCCAGCAAGTGGCTGCCTTCGTCGAGCTGCGGAAGGCCGCTGTCGAGGCACCCGCCCTGCCACGAACTGTCGCTGGCAACGCGGCTTGCTGCCACTCGAAGCAGCGCTGCCTGCTTTGAAGCATGCCTGCCTCCGTCGCCGGCTCGTTCTTCATCTGACCCGGGCTGGTTGGAGCTGCGTTCTTCTGCCTGCACTGCCCGATGCAGTTTTCCCCAGCCCGACTTCACGGTATGCAGCCCGGCGGTGAAGTCGCGGCTGGCTGCTAGCCACTCTACGTGCGCCGGCATTGAGGGGTCGTTATGGCATGCAGTCGCTTCTTTGTTTCTTCTCTTTTTACTGACTGACTTGGTGTTGGTGTCATCGGATGTCTGTACGGCCGTCTATCTGGTTCGACTGACCTACCACTCCTTGCTCGGCCCTGCCTTCGGGTCTGCGTGGAGTTCCCGCCGTTAGCCGTGGCGGAGCCTTCTTGCAGCCAAATAGACTGACGCCCAACCTCCTACTCAGACGGAGCGAGAAGCTCAAGCGATGTTTCTCAGCTGGATTTCGAATCGCGTCAGAAAGGGGAAAAGGCAGCAAGAATAAAAAAGGTTGAGATAGTATTCATAACGCGGTTCCGTTGTGGACGAAGGGGCAAAGAGAAATACAGGATGGCAGAACTCCGGCCTGCTCAACACAAAAGAAAATGCAAAGACAATGTTTGACTGCGACGGATGAGTGTCAGGCCTACCGGAAGTCGAAGGGTGTGTAGGAGTAACGAGGCGAGGCGGCCTCAACGCCACCAATTAAGCGAACCGGCCTGGCTCATGAGGCAGCAGCGGTCATCAGCAGATTGCATCGTGTCCTGCAGGCTCTGGTGGCCGGGACGACTCCATGGAAGAGCTTGCGGTCGGTTCCCTGCGACTCAGGGAAAGATAGGAGTATGCGTACACACCTGTCACGACACTACGGGACATACACCGGAGGATCAGGATTGTCAGCAGAATGTTTCGCCACGACCTTTTGCGGTCTCGAGTGCACCCCCTCGCCCTGGAACAGCGTTCGCAGTTGGTTGATCAACGACCACAGCCTTCACAATCCAGTGAAGGGCTACTGCAAGATTGTTGGGACCAAATGATCCTTTCCGTTCCGTCAACACCCGCAGATTTCCCTTGTTGGATCCCAGAAACATGACCCTGTTTTCGAGGTGGTTACTTGCAGGGTTCGTTTGCCGTGTCTTCTCAGCGTCTTAGTAGAAACAAAAGGGTGGTAAACAGCCGCAGACCTTCAACCCACGTGAAAAGACGCTTCACAGCGGCTACCCCTGGCAAAATCTACAGGTCGATTCCCACGTTCATAATTGTGTGCCCATTCTCGAACACTTATGAGCCCATTCTCTTTCTTTTTAGATTAAATGGTGTGATCCGTCCTCCAGTTTTCCGTAGTTCTTCCTCGTCCAGTACATTCAACGCAATCAGTTCGTCTGTCAACTTCGCGAAGTACTGAATCATCTTCTGGATGATATCATTGGCGGCATCGCCGTGCGTTAAGGCTTCGAGTGGTGCCACGGGATTCTCCCTCATCGTTTTCTCATGTCACTGTAAAGTGGCCACCGGCCCATTGCGAAACCTGGTCTAGTGGCCCAGTATCGAACTGCAGGCGACAATGCAGCTTTGGGCGTCTTTTCAGCCTTCATAATACATGGTAGAGCAACCCGCAAAATTGTTAACACTGAAAAGATCCCCACAAGGCTACAGAACTCAGAGTTCCTCGTCGCTCCGAACGCCGTGCTTGGCGCGCAAGGAAGCTAGCAACTCCGCCTCTTTTCCCTGCCAGTGCTCGAGCAGCCTATCAAGCTTTTTCAACATCTTCGGCGCCTTCTCCTCCAAGAGCTTGCCGACCGCCGCCTTCGTCGCGTCCAGCTCGTCCGCCGCTCTTTTCACTTCTGCTGCCGCTCTTGCTTCCTCATCCAACAGTCCCTGCACCCGCTCCTTCTCTGCTTTGTTGAGCTCGTGTGCGAAGGCCGAGGCCTCGGCCCGCGTGATGAAGGAGCAGTCGTAGATTTTGTCGAGCAACGGGTACTTCTCCGCGAACGCTTCGTTTCCCTTCTCGATGAGGTCGTGCTGCTCCGAGGCCAAGTCACCATATTCAGAGTAACAGGATCGGAGGAAGACGAGCTCCATAGGGTGGAAGATACGGCCCAACGGTCTTTCATGTGCTTCGCTGCCCAAATGTTTGCCCCGGGGCTCGTCGGCGATGAACATGTGCGAAGTGCGGCTGCCAGGGCCATGGCCGGCAAAGGATAGCACCCCTGCTTCAAATGGGATGCCTAAGCTCGGATCGTCTCCAATCGGGTCGTCTTGATACTTTTTCTGGACAGCTGGATCAGAGGCAGAACCGAACTGGACGACAAATCGGCTGATGACTCGGTAGAGGAGCTGGTCCTTGAAGAACTTCTTGTCGTTGACGAGTTCGGTAAAGCGAGCGTACCCGTTTGGTGCCCATGTTTTGTGGACTTCGAGGGTGAAATTCCCAGCAGTGGTACTGCAACGCACGAAAGCATCCGCGTGGCCAGACGGGTGTCCTATCCTGGGCTGTTTTGGGTCTACCTCTGGCGCTGCCCCTAAAGCAAAGTAGCTCACAACGAGGTATGCCAATGTCATGCTTAGGGAATGTTGTTCTTTATTCTTCTTGAATGAGCACCTGCTCCATAAGGAATCGGTTACAAAGGGAAACGTGGTGTAACCACACGAAAACACAGGTGAATCTGGGTTGTTTGCGGGTGTGGGTGCGTTCAATGATAACCACATTAGCTGTTGCAAAGTTTCCGCCTCCGGCAGAAGCACCTGCCGTCCAAATTGGAAAATGGACCGGATACCAAGCTACCGTCTAGCTTCTAATTTATAGGCCAACGATTAGTTTATAATTTCGCTAATTCATAAATCATACATGTACGCCTATATATACAGGTTAGACGGTAATTCTGGCGTTTTTAATTCTGGCGGATTTGGCTGTCCGCCATAAATAAAAGGACAACATGGCTTATATGGCCAGCCCACTTATCATAAACTGCTTATATGGCCACTAAAGTTTCATAAATTGCTTATATGGCCAGCAATGTTTCAGAAAACTGCTTATATGGCCAGCAATGTTTCAAAATACTGCTTACATGGCCAGCGACGTTTCAGAATACTGCTTATATGGCCAGCAATGTTTCACAATACTGCTTATATGGCCAGCAATGTTTCAGAATACTGCTTATATGGCCAGCAATGTTTCAGAAGCTGCTTATATGGCCAGCAATGTTTCGAAAGTTGCTTATAATGTTTCAAAAGTTGCTTATATGGCCAGCAATGTTTCAAAAGGTTGCTTATATGGCCAGCAACGTTTCAAAAGTTGCTTGGGTACTTTTTGGGTCCAATTCTGGATATCTCTTTACGAGGGTGCAATTTTGGTCCGGGGGTGCCATCTTGGTCAAAATTTTGGGTCAGAATTTTTTGGGTGGTCGAAATTTTGGGTGATTTTGAGTCAATTTTTGGGTAGTATTTGCGGTCAATTATTTGTCACGGTTTTGGCTTGCAGTGGAGTGAGCAACGTCAGTCGGTAGGTGCAAGCTCAGATGCACACCTTCTGCGCAGTGAAAAACGGTCGTGCCACAAGGTTTCAACATTAGAGTTCAAAATCACACAAAAAACGTCACGCCAACAAACACCAGAAGATAGGTTTCAAAATTAGGGGCATAAGAAAGCGAGGATGGGGTGTTCACCATCAGTGCGAGTCTAGCACACACGTGCTCGGCCGCAAGCGGCTCCGTGGGCCTCGGGGGGCGCTTGCAAACTGACTGGCTGGCTACCACCATCCAGCCGTGGCTCGTCCAGGAGCCAAAGTTATCTTCTGCTGCCATTGTGGCGCGTGCAAAGTCAGACTTCTCCGTCGACATTAGCACGTACGTGGCACTTCAGGCCCGCAGGCGAGCTGTTGATCAGAACAGCATTGCTGGAGAGGATACATACGGCCTAGATAAACGTAGAGTTGTCAACAATGAAAGCAAAAAGGCAGCCTTCGTCATCGGCCTTCGTCATTCTCTCAGCTACGTCGTGTCCACTGGCTCAGAGGACGAAAAACAAGCCGCCAACCCAAGAAGAACGAAAGTCGTAGTTCGTGTCTGTAACTGTTGACCCACCCAGGACCCAAGAAGAACGAAAGACGTAGTTTATGTCTGTAAAAGAAGTCACTGTCAACCCACCAGCCTGGTCCAGGAGGTGGTTGATTCCTTCTGGTGGGCTTTTTCTCTACCGGCGACCGGCGGGTGTTGCTTGAATTCGCTTTTTTTTTTTTTTTTTTTTGGTACTGAGGGCAGGGATTTATAAGGGGATTTCGGCCTAGAGCAATAGTCCATGTAGATGGACGGGTACCCGTCTTTTGCACCGGGGTGCCGAGCACGTGTTTGTCGACCCCCCAGACCCCCCCCCCCAGTGGTGGTCCAGAGGACGAAACCCAAGCCCCCAACCCAGGACCCAATGTCTGTAAAACAAGTCTCCATGTTTACCCCAGCCTCACAGGAAGCAATCCAGAGAGGCAGGATTCTGTTCCAACACTAAACTAAGATTCCTCCCACCCTTCCTCGTCTTGACATCACATCTTTTCTCCCCAGTTGAACAGCTTCGTAAAAGCAACTCCTTCTTCGCTACTCGCCATGCTACACTACATTCATTATTTCTGCCGCACGCTCGATAGCACAAACAAAGAAATACATAGTTACTCACTTTTCCACACTTTTGTTCTTGTTGCGCAGCCAGCTACGATGAAGCAGGACAAGCCGGATTGTAGGCTACAAGTGCTCCATTCGCTTGGAGGATGGTAAACCAACCCCAACTCCACCACACAGGAATGTTAACAGAGAAATAAACGCTAGACAACACCTCCACATCGCAAACAGCGCCGGCGATGGAGTCTTGTGGCAGCTACAGGTACTATTTTGACTTCTTCTGGGTTTCCACGCTCTTTTTCGCTCGCTTTTTCGCTGATTCATAAGATCTCTGTTTCGTGTGTACAAAGTCGGATTGGGTGGTTGCGCCTTCGGCGCTTGAATCTTTTATTAAGAGAGATCGCTCAGGTTGTTCACAGTCGATTTCAGTGTGTGGGGTCCCAATTTCAGTGTGTTTGCGATTCGTTCGCAACACTAACAGTTCGTCTGCCTAGGAGCACTTGATTTCAGTGTGTGGGAGTCCCAACTTCAGCGTGTTTGTGATTCGTTTGCAACATTAAACTGTCGTCTGGCCTTGAAGCACTTGAAGGTCGTTTGAGTGTCGGGGCAGCACAACCCTGATTCGTGGGCTACAAGCGGTGTTCGCATCCACTCGCTTGGAGGATGAAACCCAACCCATCACCACACAGGAATGTTGGAAGCAGAGAAGCCGCACCAGAAGCGGTATGGGAGTCATTGCCGATCTGTGGAAGGTTCAGGTACTTTTTGAAGTGCACTTTTCGCTGATACAATATGCAAGAACCATACAGGACATTGAAACAGCCTCGGAAACGAGCCGGCCTTAGTTCTTGTTGGCTGATCAGTGGTATGCCGTAGCATCTTTTCGTGCACTTTCCCGCTGATTCCCTGTTGTCGTGTACAAAGTCGGATTGGGTGGTTGCGCCTTCGGCGCTTCAATCTTTTATTAAGAGAGATCGCTCAGGTTGTTCCCAGTCGCTTTCAGTGTGTGGGGTCCCAATCTCAGCGTGTTTGCGATTCGTTCGCAACACTAACAGTTCGTCTGCCTAGGAGCACTTGATTTCAGTGTGTGGGAGTCCCAACTTCAGCGTGTTTGCGATTCGTTTGCAACACTATACAGTCGTCTGGCCTTCGAGCACCTGCATCTCGTGCTTTCCCCCGACGGGGTTTCCGACTTGTTCCGGTTTTACAAGCTACTTTTTGCTCGCTTTTCGTTGATTCATAAGATCTCTGTTTCGTGTGTACAAAGTTGGATTGGGTGGTTGCGCCTTCGGCGCTTAAATATTTTATTAAGAGAGATCGCTCAGGTTGTTCTCAGTCGATTTCAGTGTGTGGGGTCCCAATCTCAGCGTGTTTGCGATTCGTTTGCAACACTAACAGTTCGTCTGCCTAGGAGCACTTGATTTCAGTGTGTGGGAGTCCCAACTTCAGCGTGTTTGCGATTCGTTTGCAACACTAAACAGTCGTCTGGCCTTGAAGCCCTTGAAGGTCGTTTGAGTGTCGGGGCAGCACAACCCTGATTCGTGGGCTACAAGCGGTCCCCTACATCACCACACAGGAATGTTGGAAGCAGAGAAGCCACCCCCAGAAGCGGTATGGGAGTCATTGCCGATCTGTGGAAGGTACAGGTACTTTTTGAAGTGCACTTTGCGCTACAATATGCAAAAACCATACAGGACATTGAAACGGCCTCGGAAACGTGCCGGCCTTAGTTCTTGTTGGCTAAACAGTGGTATGCTGTATACTTGAGCTCAGCGTGTTTGTGATCTGTTTGCAAGTGCTCAAGTGCAAACTGCTAGTATTACGGCCGTGAAGCGCACACCGGACACAAAGCAAGACGACCGCATGACACGACACGTGCAAAGAGTTCTAAGGTCGATAGCGGCTTTGTGCAGTATCATCACAAGCACCTGGTCTTTTTTTAGAGTTGTCGTTTTCAGAGTTCTTTTTTTCCGACGTTTTTTCTCGACATTTTTTCGCCTTCCCCCCCCCCAATTATTTTTCCGGAACTTTCTCCGCAAAAGGTACCGATAAGGTCGCAACCCCAAAAAGGTACCGATAAGGTCGCAACCTCCAAAAAAGGTACCGATAAGGTCGCAACCTCCAAAAGAGGTACCGATAAGGTCGCAACCTCCAAAAGAGGTACCGATAAGGTCGCAACTCCAAAAAGGTACCGATAAGGTCGCACCTCAAAAAGGTACCGATAAGGTCGCAACCCCAAAAAGGTACCGATAAGGTCGCAACCCAGAAATGGGCAAAAAAGGTATCGATAAGGTCTCATGCGACGTTATCGGGACCGCCGCCCTGGACAACTTGGTTTGGAGAGGTGCCCACACAAGCCGGAAACTTACCTGGCCTGTCTTCTTCTGCAGAGACTGCCGGTTGACGTACTCGACTGCAGGAATTTTAAGCACATCTATTGCGAAGTCTAGCAAAGGTGGATCTCTCAAAATCAGCCCCTGATGTTTATTGTTTTTCTCTCACTCTGAGAAGTTTTTTTCACTGGCAGTGGGCAAAAAACCAATTTTACCCACTGTGTTTTTTTCACTAGTGAAAAAAAAAAAAAATTCACTAGTGAAAAAAAAACTTTTTTTACCGGCTGGATTTTTTTTGTCCCTGCCGCTGAACAGCTACAATGAGGCCCAGGGACAATAAGGGAGCTTTTTGTCCCTCCAGGGACAAAAAGTTTTTTTTTGTCCCTGGAGACATTTTCATGGGTTATCATGCAGGGTCAAAACCTTGTGTCTTTTTGAAAATGGCAAAAAAAAAAAATTCCGGAAAAAAATTGGGTTTTTTGAATTTTAAAAGTTTGGAACAAACTCTGCAGTATTTTTTGTTTTCCAAACTTTTTTTTAGGGCTCCATCGGCCCCGCGGGAGCATTTTAAAAAGGGTAAATTTCCCTTATATCCTGCCCCTAACAAATATGTGCCCTTATATCCTGGTTCAAAACAAATTTGGTGCCCTTATATCCAGGGGATTATACGGGCTTAGTTTAGCGGTCTGAGAGACCGGAACTCAAATTCTTCCGGTCTGGGGAAAAAAAAAAAAAAACGCGCCCACCGCGGAGGGTGCGAAAGCCCTATGTCATAACATGGACCAGAGAAGCTGAAGCAAGCGGCGATGTCGTCAGAGTAGCAACCGACGGGAGCTACCTGGAAAAAGAAGGCAGAGGCGCTGTCGGAATTTGCGTCAACGGCAGGGCCTACGGTGCGAAGATCCATGGGAGGATCAGCTCGAGCACACAAGCAGAATTGTGTGCGATGATGGTTCTAGCGACTGCACTGAAGGAAGTCAAGCCCCACGCGATGGCCAAGCCGCGAAGCGACAGCATGAGCGCCATCGCCCGGTTAAGGAACCCCCGCAAAGGGGACCCGGTCGCCATGGTGCTGTGTACTTTCCCAGATGTGCAGTGGGCCAGGGGACACAGCGACAATGCCGACATCAACGCGGCAGACGTCGCAGCAAACGCCGCTTACCAAAAAAGCAGCACATTCAATGTCGAATGGTGCTACCGCAAGGCCAACGTTGCCAGGCTGTGCCAACGGTGGCAAGAAGACGATACCGAAGACAACAATGGTGACCTGGTGCAACTCGAAGAAAACGGACTCTTCGCGAGGAGAAACCGTACCGACAGTCGCGACACCGCGGTCCGTAATCGACTATCTACCGACGTACCACCTCGCTGCCTCAGCGCACAAGCCCTGCGGGCGCTGCGGAACCTGCATGGAGCTACGGATCTCCTCCAAGCACTCACCCGTAGAGCCATCATGCCGTTCAAAACCCGCAACGAGTGCGCCGTAGAAGGCTGCTACCACCGAGGAAGTGCAGATCATGTCCTGACGGCTGGCGATGAACGACATATTCTATGCTACGGACCCGAAGCCAACCTCACGCGCATCTTTGGACAGAGTGAGGTAACGTACAGACAAGTATTGGATGAATTTGCAGCCCGCAACACAGCAGTCATACTGTCTGTTTGCGCGCGAGTCCGCTATCAGGAGCCCAGCGGGAAAGCAACAGAATGGGCCACTTGGCTAATGCACGAGATCAAGTCTAGCTCGAAGATACGATAACACGGAACATTTTCTTTTGGGAACCCCACCGATCACCACAAGCACGCACAAAGCTGAACTTCACAAGCATCCAAAAGGTCGAAAGACACCAATCTGTACGTCCATTCGGATCGTCGGAAACACAAAAAAACCACATAGCGTTCGGGTTGGGGCTTACCGGGTGGGAGCGGTAACGGGAGGGCCAGTATGCCACCAAAGAAGCTACAGCGTGTGGATCCAAAGAAGGAGGGGATTCCCCGGGACATCGCAAGCATGTTCGGGCTCGCATCTCGGCAAACAGGACGGCAGACCAACGTCCCGAAAGAGGGGACAAACACGGAGTACGAGCGGTGGACAAAGGAGTCGTACTCAGAAGTTGAGAAGGCCAACTCCCTGCACGACTTTCTACCCGACCTACTTCCTTTGCGATGTCGCGATAAACCGCGCAACTGAAGGTTTGGCAGGCTTTACCCGCGTGACACCCCAGACAGTCCAGGCCTATCATGCCGAAGTGGCCACGCCCTACGTTAACGGGCTAATCTCTGACCTTCGTTCGGGTTTGAAGAGCAACCTGGGTGTCATGGAGGGATTCAGCCTTTTTGACCTGAGTGGGCCTGTGGCTGGAAACCAACCTGAGGCGGTCAGACTTGTTGATATTCTTGTCGCCCATTACGGCGAGGAAAAGGTCCGACCAACCCAGGAAGGCAGATTCGCACGTTCTCCTCCCTTTCTCAATGCCCGCTTCATTGCAGATTTCAGGAATGAGGTTTTTCCCCGAGCCGACGACGAGCACAGATCTGTTCTCGAGGAGCTCAAAACCTTTCGACACCTCTCGGAACGGCATCGGTTGAAAGACTGTTCAGTTTGATGAAGCTGATCAAAACGAGGCAAAGGTGGCATACAGCATGCAGTTGCAGCAAAAAAAAAAAACACGCCCAGACCGGAACTCAGGATTTTTTCGAAGCCCCGTATAAACCCCTGCTTATATCCCGGTTCAAAACAAATATGTGCCCTTATATCCCGAACCGGGATATAAGGGCACCAAATTTGTTTTGAACCGGGATATAAGGGCACCAAATTTGTTTTGGACCCAAGATACTGGGGCCAAAAAATTCGAAAAAAATCGAAAAAAATTCGAAAAAAGTTCGAAAAAAGTTCGAAAAAAGTTCGAAAAAAGTTCGAAAAAAGTTCGAAAAAAGTTCGAAAAAAGTTCGAAAAAAGTTCGAAAAAAGTTCGAAAAAAGTTCGAAAAAAGTTCGAAAAAAGTTCGAAAAAAGTTCGAAAAAAGTTCGAAAAAAGTTCGAAAAAAGTTCGAAAAAAGTTCGAAAAAAGTTCGAAAAAAGTTCGAAAAAAGTTCGAAAAAAGTTCGAAAAAAGTTCGAATTTGGTCAATTCTTTGTCAGAAGTCAGAATTTTGGTCCAGTTCAAAAATTGGGTCAAAATTTGGTCGGGTTTTTGGACAGTCTTGGGCGGTCCACCGAACCCACACAGAAGTATGTCGAAAGCCAACACTGATGCAGCCGAACTTAAGCCGGGGTACCTGGCTTTAGAAAACCCCCCAGGTGACAGCAAACCTGCCCCCAGAGCAAACTGGAACTGGTCTTAGTTTGTACTTTCTAGCTTTCATTCGATACGTTTGCAGTAGTCCCGCAAATACACCCAGCAGATCAAAGAAAGGGGGAAAGGTGGAAAATGCAGATCAAACGGGAGTAGAATGTGCGCACGCTTATCCGTCTCTTGACTTACTATGCCGTGTTCTGAAAGCTGTCGAGGGGCCCCTCCATAGGTTCTCGCATGATTCGTTCGCCTTTGTAACACTATCCGTTTGTAGTAAGCTTCGCAATTGTGTTCTTGCAATATCTAACCGAATGGTGGGTGGCGGATTTCTGCGCTCGTGCGCAAGACACAATTATGCTGCTTTTGCAGTGCAAGCTGAACCCGGTTCGCGACTTCGGTCGCGGTAAAGTGTTACAAAGTCTTCAGCTTTCAGATCCGGATACGCGTATGCAACAGATAGTTAGAGGTCACTTGAAGGATACCCGTGTGCAGCGTTCGAAAGAGTTTGCGTATCTGGAGTCCTTTTTTTGGGGGGGGGGAAGGCCCTTTTGACCCTGTATTTTCGAGAAGAATTTTGAAACAGCCCGAAGATATTCGTCGATTCCTGATATTCGTCCAGCGTAATGGTTGTCCAGATTACTGACCGTGAGAAAGGGTTAGTTCGGGCAATGCTAAGTTCTGGTGAAGCTAAGTTCGGGCGTTGCCAAGTTCTGGTGCTAAGCGCTCAGGGCAGTCAGGCTGCGCTGGTACTAAAAAAAGTTCGGGCACGAAGCGAAGTTCGGCCAGGGTGGTAAAGTCCGGGTGAAGTCAAGGTCGGTGCTCGTGCCCGGGAGGGCTGTCAATTCTGTCTGAGTGCGCGACGCAGTTTCCCGATAGCCACCGCGTGCCTTCTGTGCCCTGTGGGCACAAAGACAGTTCAAAGACACTTCAGGAATAAGCCATTCTTGCGTGATGTACTGAGGAGAGCTGCCACCTTGTTGTTAGCCTACTGTCCTGGGTTCGGTTCCGAGTTTGGAAGGTTCGGTTCTGGGTTCGGTTTCGGGTTCGGTTTCAAAACTGACCCCAAAACCGAACCCTTCCAGAATTTGGGACCCAAATTCTGGACCCAAATTTGGGACCCACATTTTGACCCAAATTTTAGACCCAAATTTTGGGTCCAAAATTTGGACCCTATATTTTTTGGACCCAATATTTGGACCCAAATTTTGGACCCAAATTCTGGACCCAGATTCTGGACACAAATTTTGGACCCAAATTTTGGACCCAAATTTTGAACCCAAATTTTGGACCCAAAATCTGGACCAAATTTTGGACCCAAATTTTGGACCCAAATTCTGGACCCAAATTCTGGACCCAAATTTTGGACCCAAATTTTGGACCCAAATTTTGGACCCAAATTTTGGACCCAAATTTTGGACCCAAATTTTGGACCCAAAATTTCAGACCCAAATTTTGAACCTGCCCTAAAAACTCGGTTCAAAACAAATTTGGTGCCCTTATATCCCGAACCGGGATATATGGGCACAAATTTGTTTTGACCGGGATATAAGGGCATTACACCACTGGACACAAATTTTTTTTTTTCACTGGTGCCCAGGGGTTATCATGCAGGGTCAAAACCTTGTGTCTTTTTGAAAATGGCAAAAAAAAAAATTCCGGAAAAAAATTGGGTTTTTTGAATTTTAAAAGTTTGGAACAAACTCTGCAGTAATTTTTGAGGAAGTTGAGCAATTTTTTTTTTCCAAATTTTTTTTAGGGCTCCATCGGCCCCGCGGGAGCGTTTTAGAAAGACACAAGGTTTTGACCCTGCATGTTATTCTAATCCCCGAAATTCTGAAAAATCCCGGTTTAAAAATCTTTGATATGGCCAGGGATTATCCTGTATGGTTAAAAAAAATTTTTTTTACCGGCTGGATTTTTTTTGTCCCTGCCGCTGAACAGCTACAATGAGGCCCAGGGACAATAAGGGAGCTTTTTGTCCCTCCAGGGACAAAAAGTTTTTTGGAGTTATTCCCTTATAGCCACCACGATTTTTTTTTATTCCCTTATAGCCACGAAAAAAGAATTTTATTCCCTTATAGCCACGTCAATGTTTTTTATTCCCTTACAGCCACCACATGTTTTTTAATTCCCTTATAGCCACGGAAAAAGAATTTTATTCCCTTCTAGCCACAAAAAAAGAATTTTATTCCCTTATAGCCACGAAAAAAGAATTGTATTCCCTTATAGCCACGGAAAAAGAATTTTATTCCCTTATAGCCACAAAAAAGATTTTTATTCCCTTATAGCCACGAAAAAAGAATTTTATTCCCTTATAGCCACGAAAAAAGAATTGTATTCCCTTATAGCCACGGAAAAAGAATTTTATTCCCTTATAGCCATGAAAAGAGATATACGTTCTCTCACTGGTCAAAATGAGAGAAAAACGGAAAAACTCACTGGTAGTGAGTTTTTTTTTATCGGGTTGAGGGGGCCTTGTGTGAGCCCCGAGGGGCTGGGAAATGCCTCTCGACAGAAAAAAACGCCCCGAGGGACGTCGAGCCGGAGCGAAGCGGAGGCGAGACGTCCCGAGGGGCGTTTTTTTCTGTCGAGAGGCATTTCCCAGCCCCGAGGGGCTCACACAAGGCCCCCGAAACCCGATAAAAAAAAAACGAACGAACAGTGAGGTTTTTTTCTGAGTTTCGAGCATTTTTACCAGTGAGTGACTATTTTTCTCACACAAGCAGCAGTTTTTCCGAACTACCAGGTTTCCACACCACCATAGAGGTACTGGTAATGGCGCGTTTTTTTTAGAGTGGTGGAGAAACCAACTTTGTTGTTCTGGCAAGGCTAGGTAGTTACAGGAAAGGGTGGAAGGAAGTGTGGGGGCTGGGGGGCAAAAAATCAAAACTCACAGGAAGCGTTCTCGGGCCAAACCGTTGCTTTTTTTGGCTTTTTTGGCCGCCACTGTACCAGTACAGTACCATTGAGAAAAAAAGTGGGACCAGTGAGTTGTTAAAAGTTTCTCTCACTGGTAGCAGTGAGAGAAAAAAGTTTCTCTCACTGCTACCAGTGAGAGAAACTTTTAACAACTCACTGGTTTACCAGTGCTACAAAGGAGTGAGATAAAAAGGGAAAAACTCACTGGTAGTGAGAAAAACTGCTGGGAGTGAGAGAAATTTTATTCCCTTATAGCCACGAAAAAAGAATTTTATTCCCTTATAGCCACGAAAACAGAATTGTATTCCCTGACCAGCCTGGACCACCGAACCAGACCAGTCAATTATGCGGTACTCCGCCACCCACCACCATTCAGCCATGATCTAGCAAGAGCAAAATTGCAAAGCCTACTACCGGATAGTGTTACGGAGGCGAACGAATCATGCGAGACATGCGAGAACCTGTGGGGGGCCCCTCGACAGTTTTTATAACACGGCATAGTAGGTCAAGAACCGGATAAGTGTGTTCCTTCTATTTCAGTCTGATCTGTATTTTGCATCCCCTCCCTCTCCCTCCCTCCAGTCTGTATCGGCAATAATACCCTTGTCCCTGTCGCTGACGACTGATTCAAATGTAAGGCTGTTTTTAATATTTTCAAAGAAATACCCCCCGGATTCCTCGTTTTCGCTGGAGCAGAAAGCAAACGCTACAGGCAGCAAACGTGCCTCAGCGTCTTTTCCAACTGCAGTCAGCAGAGTTCCTTTCAGGGCGCCTTTCAAAAACGTCCCATCGACCGCAATGATTGGCAAGGCAGCTGCCTGTGCGGCCCGGCATCCGCCAAGGACCATTGACGCGAACTTGAAGCGCTCGTGCCCTTGCACGACATGGCTCCTCACAACACAAACGCTTTGGGCATCGTGCTCGTGAAGAAAAGAAAAGTAGCCACGCAGCTTGGTGAAGCCTTCCCCTGCAAATGCCACTGTGTTCTGAAGTGCCCTCTCCTTCGCCTGCCACACGACCTTGTACGAAACCTCCTCTTTTTTGATGTGGGCTTGCAGCTGCTTCGGTGTTGTTTTGGGTTCCGCGCAAACAAGGTCTTCCACCTCACGAGCTATCCAAGAAGTTTTGAGCCTCCCAGTGGCAGCCTTTTGCAAGAGGTTGCACGTATGCGCAGTGCAGGAAGAGACTCGCACCTCTGCTCCCCGCACATGCGCGCCCGTTATCGGCCTTTGCAGTGCACTTAAAAAGTGTCCTATGTGCGTCGCTGCGCTTTCGAACGCACGTCCGAGAAGCTGAAAACGTTGTTCTCAGCACTGCGTCGCAAAACGCCTCCATGTCTTCGAAGACAGCCCCAACTGACAGGAGTGCGTCATCATCACCGTTATCTGACGAAACTAGTGAGGCAGTGTCAACGTCACCGTCATCGACATCTGACGAAACTAGTGGAGCAGCTTCTGACTCGGAGGCTGGCATAGCGGGCGAGTCTGGTGGCGGTACTTCTTCCGAAGATTGCGCTGCACGTATAAGAGCGGACAAAAGTACGGCTGGTGAATGGGAAAGTGCCTCTACCGCTGAGTGGACGTCGCGGATCAGGGCAAATCCCAGGATCTTTGCCCTGATGTTGTCGGATTCAAAGGGTAAATCCTTTATGACTCGTAAGCAGTCTGCACATGGACAAACCGCCGCCTTGGTACCGATAAGGTCGCACCTCGTCTTTTTTTCAGACTGCTTTTTTCTCGAAAAAAAATTTTCCGTTTTTTCTTCTTCAAAAAGGTACCGATAAGGTCGCAACCCCAAAAAGGTACCGATAAGGTCGCAACCTCCAAAAAAGGTACCGATAAGGTCGCAACCTCCAAAAGAGGTACCGATAACGTCGCAACCTCCAAAAGAGGTACCGATAACGTCGCAACCCCAAAAAGGTACCGATAAGGTCGCACCTCAAAAAGGTACCGATAAGGTCGCAACCCACAAAAGGTACCGATAAGGTCGCAAACCAGAAATGGGCAAAAGAGGTACCGATAAGGTCTCATGCGACGTTATCGGGACCGCCGCCTCATGAATTTGGCGGCGGTCCCGATACCGTCTCATGAGACCTTATCGATACCTTTTTTGCCCATTTCTGGGTTGCGCCCTTATCTCGACCTTTTTGGCCCGTTTTTGGGTTGCGCCCTTATCTCGACCTTTTTGAGATGCGCCCTTATCTCTACCTTTTTGAGCTGCGCCCTTATCTCTACCTTTTTGGCCCGTTTTTGGCTTGTTCCCTTATCTCGACCTTTTTTGGGGGTTGTTCCCTTATCTCAACCTTTTTTGAGGTTTGCGCCCTTATCTCGACCTTTTTTGGGGGTTGCGCCCTTATCTCGACCTTTTTTGGGAATGTGACCAAATTTTCCCGAAAATATTTTCAGGCCAAAAAAAAAATCCGAAAAATTTCCAAAAAAAAAAAATTCCGAAAAAAATTCCGAAAAATTTTTGGGCCAAAAAAAAAATCCGAAAATTTCCCGAAAATTTTTTGGGCCAAAAAAAAAAATCCGAAAAAAATTTTAAATTTTTGGGCCAAAAAAAAAAAAAAGCGAAACCACCCAATCCAACTATGTACACACGAAACAGAGATCTTACGAATCAGCGAAAAGCGAGCAAAAAAGAGTGTTTACAAACCCTGGAGGAAGTCTGAAAAAACAGTCGGCGAAAAACTTGGAAAAAAGACGGGAAAAAGACCTTCAAGTGCTCCAAGGCCAGACGATTGTAGTGTTGCAAACGAATCACAGACTTTGTACACATGAAACAGAGATCTTATGAATCAACGAAAAGCGAGCGAAAAAGAGCGTGGAAAAGTCGGAGACAGTCGGCGAAAAACTTGGAAAAAAGACGGGAAAATACGACCTTGAAGTGCTCCAAGATCAGACGACTGCATAGTGTTGCAAACGAATCGCAAACACGCTGAAGTTGGGACCCCCACACACTGAAATCAAGTGCTCCTAGGCAGACGAACTGTTAGTGTTGCGAACGAATCGCAAACACGCTGAGATCGGGACCCCACACACTGAAATCGACTGAGAACAACCTGAGCGATCTCTCTTGATAAAAGATTCAAGCGCCGAAGGCGCAACCACCCAATCCAACTATGTACACACGAAACAGAGATCTTATGAATCAACGAAAAGCGAGCGAAAAAGAGCGTGTAAAACCCGGTAAAAGACGGAAAGACAGTCGGCGAAAAACTAGGAAAAAGACGGGAAAATACGACCTTCAAGTGCTCCAAGGCCAGACGACTGTATAGTGTTGCAAACGAATCGCAAACACGCTGAAGTTGGGACTCCCACACACTGAAATCAAGTGCTCCTAGGCAGACGAACTGTTAGTGTTGCGAACGAATCGCAAACACGCTGAGATCGGGACCCTACACACTGAAATCGACTGAGAACAACCTGAGCGATCTCTCTTGATAAAAGATTCAAGCGCCGAAGGCGCAACCACCGAAGCAGACTTTGTACACACGAAACAGAGATCTTATGAATCAACGAAAAGCGAGCGAAAAAGAGCGTGGAAAAGTCGGAGACAATCGGCGGAAAACGTGGGAGAAAGACGGGGAAATACGACCTTGAAGTGCTCCAAGATCAGACGACTGTATAGTGTTGCAAACGAATCGCAAACACACTGAAGTGGGACTCCCACACACTGAAATCAAGTGCTCCTAGGCAGACGAACTGTTAGTGTTGCGAACGAATCGCAAACACACTGAGATTGGGACCCCACACACTGAAAGCGACTGGGAACAACCTGAGCGATCTCTCTTAATAAAAGATTGAAGCGCCGAAGGCGCAACCACCGAAACCGACTTGGTACACATGAAACCGAGATCTTATGAATCAACGAAAAGCGAGCGAAAAAGAGCGTGTAAAACCCGGGAATAGTCGGAAAGACAGTCGGCGAAAAACTTGGAAAAAAGACGGGAAAATACGACCTTCAAGTACTCCAAGGCCAGACGACTGTTTAGTGTTGCAAACGAATCACGAACACGCTGGGACCCCACACACTGAAATAACGCTTGAAATCGACTGAGAACAACCTGAGCGATCTCTCTCAATAAAAGATTCAAGCGCCGAAGGCGCAACCACCGAAACCGACTTGGTACACATGAAACCGAGATCTTATGAATCAACGAAAAGCGAGCGAAAAAGAGCGTGTAAACCCCGGGAAAAGTCGGAAAGACAGTCGGCGAAAAACTTGGAAAAAAGACGGGAAAATACGACCTTCAAGTGCTCCAAGACCAGACGACTGTATAGTGTTGCAAACGAATCGCAAACACGCTGAGGTTGGGTCTCCCACACACTGAAGTCCAGTGCTCCTAGGCAGACGAACTGTTAGTGTTGCGAACGAATCGCAAACACGCTGAGATCGGGACCCCACACACTGAAATCGACTGAGAACAACCTGAGCGATCTCTCTTGATAAAAGATTCAAGCGCCGAAGGTGCAACCACCCAATCCGACTTTGTACACACGAAACAGAGATCTTATGAATCAACGAAAAGCGAGCGAAAAAGAGCGTGTAAACCCCGGGAAAGGTCGGAAAGACAGTCGGCGAAAAACTTGGAAAAAAGACGGGAAAATACGACCTTCAAGTGCTCCAAGACCAGACGACTGTACAGTGTTGCAAACGAATCGCAAGCACACTGAAGTTGGGACCCCACACACTGAAATCGACTGAGAACAACCTGAGCGATCTCTCTTGATAAAAGATTCAAGCGCCGAAGGCGCAACCACCCAATCCAACTTGTACACACGAAACAGAGATCTTATGAATCAACGAAAAGCGAGCGAAAAAGAGCGTGTAAAACCCGGGAAAAGTCGGAAAGACAGTCGGCGAAAAACTTGGAAAAAAGACGGGAAAATACGACCTTCAAGTGCTCCAAGACCAGACGACTGTATAGTGTTGCAAACGAATCGCAAACACGCTGAAGTTGGGTCTCCCACACACTGAAGTCCAGTGCTCCTAGGCAGACGAACTGTTAGTGTTGCGAACGAATCGCAAACACGCTGAGATCGGGACCCCACACACTGAAATCGACTGAGAGCAACCTGAGCGATCTCTCTTGATAAAAGATTCAAGCGCCGAAGGCGCAACCACCCAATCCGACCTCCACACTGAACAGCGATCTCACAAGTGCTTTGCTACTGGAGACCGAATGGATGTTGGGCAAGCAATGATGCGGTGCCCGAGTATCCGCAAGACGTATTGTTCAGCGGGAGTTGAGAGTCTCTGCCAAGGTGCTAGCTGCCGCCGTGGGCCAAGCGATCAAAAGAACCAGCGACACAACCTGTTAACACTCGCAGGCGGTCGCACCCACCAGCCAGAACGCCCCCGGCTGCGCCATCATCGACGCAATCATCATCGTTTACGACAAGGCCGCGTCGTTGTAGGCGCACGGCACCAACAACGTAATTATTCTCTCTCTGATGACAGCCACACATATAGGTGGATGGGGAGACAAATAAATACATAGTTACTTACTTTCCACACTTTTGTTCTTGTTGCGCAGCCAGCTACGATGAAGCAGGACAAACCGGATTTGTACGCTACAAGTGCTGTTCCAATCCATTCGCTTGGAGGATGGTAAACCAACCCCAACTCCACCACACAGGAATGTTAACAGAGAAAACACCTCCACATCGCAAACAGCGCTGGCGAAGGAGTCTTGTGGCAGCTACAGGTACTATTTTGACTTCTTCCGGGTTTTCACACTCTTTTTCGCTCGCTTTTCGTTGATTCATAAAATCTCTGTTTCGTGTGTACAAAGTCGGATTGGGTGGTTGCGCCTTCGGCGCTTCAATGTTTTATTAAGAGAGATCGCTCAGGTTGCTCCCAGTCGATTTCAGTGTGTGGGGTCTCAATTTCAGTGAGTTTGCGATTCGTTCGCAACACTATACAGTCGTCTGGCCTTGGAGCACTTGAAGGTCGTACTTTCCCCCGACGGGGTTTCCGACTTGTTCCGGTTTTACAGGCTACTTTTTGCTCGCTTTTCGTTGATTCATAAGATCTCTGTTTCGATCCGACTTTGTACACAAAGTCGGATTGGGTGCTTGCGCCTTCGGCGCTAGAATCTTTTATTAAGAGAGATCGGTCAGGTTGTTCTCAGTCGATTTCAGTGTGTGGGGTCCCAATCTCAGCGTGTTTGTGATTCGTTCGCAACACTAACAGTTCGTCTGCCTAGGAGCACTTGATTTCAGTGTGTGGGAGTCCCAACTTCAGCGTGTTCGTGATTCGTTTGCAACACTATACAGTCGTCTGGCCTTGGAGCACCTGCATCTCGTACTTTCCCTCGATGGGGTTTCCGACTTGTTCCGGGTTTACAGGCTCCTTTTTGCTCGCTTTTCGCTGATTCATAAGATGTCTGTTTCGTGTGTACAAATCGGTTTCGGTGGTTGCGCCTTCGGCGCTTGAATCTTTTATTAAGAGAGATCGCTCAGGTTGTTCTCAGTCGATTTCAGTGTGTGGGGTCCCAATATCAGTTAGTTTGCGATTCGTTTGCAACACTAACAATTCGTCTGCCTAGGAGCACTTGATTTCAGTGTGTGGGGTGCCAACTTCAGCGTGTTTGTGATTCGTTTGCAACATTAAACTGTCGTCTGGCCTTGAAGCACTTGAAGGTCGTTTGAGTGTCGGGGCAGCACAACCCTGATTCGTGGGCTACAAGCGGTGTTCGCATCCACTCGCTTGGAGGATGAAACCCAACCCCCCTACATCACCACACAGGAATGTTGGAAGCAGAGAAGCCGCACCAGAAGCGGTATGGGAGTCATTGCCGATCTGTGGAAGGTTCAGGTACTTTTTGAAGTGCACTTTTCGCTGATACAATATGCAAGCACCATACAGGACATTGAAACAGCCTCGGAACCGTGCCGGCCTTAGTTCTTGTTGGCTGATCAGTGGTATGCCGTAGCATCTTTTCGTGCACTTTCCCGCTGATTCCCTGTTGTCGTGTACAAAGTCGGATTGGGTGGTTGCGCCTTCGGCGCTTCAATCTTTTATTAAGAGAGATCGCTCAGGTTGTTCCCAGTCGCTTTCAGTGTGTGGGGTCCCAATCTCAGTGTGTTTGCGATTCGTTCGCAACACTAACAGTTCGTCTGCCTAGGAGCACTTGATTTCAGTGTGTGGGAGTCCCAACTTCAGCGCGTTTGCGATTCGTTTGCAACACTATACAGTCGTCTGGCCTTGGAGCACTTGAAGGTCGTACTTTCCCCCGACGGGGTTTCCGACTTGTTCCGGTTTTACAGGCTACTTTTTGCTCACTTTTCGTTGATTCATAAGATCTCTGTTTCGTGTGTACAAAGTTGGATTGGGTGGTTGCGCCTTCGGCGCTTAAATATTTTATTAAGAGAGATCGCTCAGGTTGTTCTCAGTCGATTTCAGTGTGTGGGGTCCCAATCTCAGTGTGTTTGCGATTCGTTCGCAACACTAACAGTTCGTCTGCCTAGGAGCACTTGATTTCAGTGTGTGGGAGTCCCAACTTCAGCGTGTTTGCGATTCGTTTGCAACACTATACAGTCGTCTGGCCTTGGAGCACCTGCATCTCGTGCTTTCCCCCGACGGGGTTTCCGACTTGTTCCGGTTTTGCTACTTTTTGCTCGCTTTTCGTTGATTCATAAGATCTCTGTTTCGTGTGTACAAAGTTGGATTGGGTGGTTGCGCCTTCGGCGCTTGAATCTTTTATTAAGAGAGATCGCTCAGGTTGTTCTCAGTCGATTTCAGTGTGTGGGGTCCCAATCTCAGCGTGTTTGCGATTCGTTCGCAACACTAACAGTTCGTCTGCCTAGGAGCACTTGATTTCAGTGTGTGGGAGTCCCAACTTCAGCGTGCTTGCGATTCGTTTGCAACACTATACAGTCGTCTGGCCTTGGAGCACCTGCATCTCGTGCTTTCCCCCGATGGGGTTTCCGACTTGTTCCGGTTTTACAAGCTACTTTTTGCTCGCTTTTCGTTGATTCATAAGATCTCTGTTTCGTGTGTACAAAGTTGGATTGGGTGGTTGCGCCTTCGGCGCTTAAATATTTTATTAAGAGAGATCGCTCAGGTTGTTCTCAGTCGATTTCAGTGTGTGGGGTCCCAATCTCAGCGTGTTTGCGATTCGTTCGCAACACTAACAGTTCGTCTGCCTAGGAGCACTTGATTTCAGTGTGTGGGAGTCCCAACTTCAGCGTGTTTGCGATTCGTTTGCAACACTAAACAGTCGTCTGGCCTTGAAGCCCTTGAAGGTCGTTTAAGTGTCGGGGCAGCACAACCCTGATTCGTGGGCTACAAGCGGTCCCCTACATCACCACACAGGAAAGTTGGAAGCAGAGAAGCCACCCCCAGAAGCGGTATGGGAGTCATTGCCGATCTGTGGAAGGTACAGGTACTTTTTGAAGTGCACTTTTCGCTGATACAATATGCAAAAACCATACAGGACATTGAAACGGCCTCGGAAACGTGCCGGCCTTAGTTCTTGTTGGCTAAACAGTGGTATGCTGTAGCATCTTTTCGTGCACTATCCCGCTGATTCGTTCGCAACACGAGCAGTTTAGGAGCACTTGATTGCAGTGTATACTTGAGCTCAGCGTGTTTGTGATCTGTTTGCAACACTTTAAAGTCGTCTGCCTCGGATCACTTCATTTCAGACTACGACTAGAGTATTGCTGCAAGTGCTCAAGTGCAAACTGCTACTATTACGGCCGTGAAGCGCACACCGGACACAAAGCAAGACGACCGCATGACACGACACGTGCAAAGAGTTCTAAGGTCGATAGCGGCTTTGTGCAGTATCATCACAAGCACCTGGTCTTTTTTTAGAGTTGTCGTTTTCAGAGTTCTTTTTTTCCGACGTTTTTTCTCGACATTTTTTCACCTTTCCCCCCCCAATTATTTTTCCGGAACTTTCTCCGAAAAAGGTACCGATAAGGTCGCAACCTCAAAAATAGGTACCGATAAGGTCGCAACCTCCAAAAGAGGTACCGATACCGTCGCACTCTCAAAAGGTACCGATAAGGTCGCACCTCGTCTTTTTTTCAGACTGCTTTTTTCTCGAAAAAAAATTTTCCGTTTTTTTCTTCTTCAAAAAGGTACCGATAAGGTCGCAACCCCAAAAAGGTACCGATAAGGTCGCAACCTCCAAAAGGTACCGATAAGGTCGCAACCTCCAAAAGAGGTACCGATAACGTCGCAACCTCCAAAAGAGGTACCGATAAGGTCGCAACCCCAAAAAGGTACCGATAAGGTCGCACCTCAAAAAGGTACCGATAAGGTCGCAACCCCCAAAAGGTACCGATAAGGTCGCAACCCAGAAATGGGCAAAAGAGGTACCGATAAGGTCTCATGCGACGTTCTCGGGACCGTCGCCATGACATTTTTACTATATTCTCACTTCTTGTCTAAACCTGGAGCTGGATTTTGTTACAAACACGGAAATTTGAGTCGCGAACTTGTTGTGCACCCATATGTATGAAAACCAACAGGAGAAGGTGGCTCCTCTCCGGGATCAAAATCTTTTTTCGTGGCTGTAATGGGGCAGCTCTTCGGTTAGAGTCGCGTAGAGCATTTCCATTACAAAAAACTTCGGTTAGAGTCGCAAGCCATTTTCATTGAGAAAAACTTCGGTTAGAGTTGCGTAGAGCATTTCCATTACAAAAAACTTCGGTTAGAGTTGCAAGCCATTTCCATTGAGAAAAACTTCGGTTAGAGTCGCAAGCCATTTTCATTGAGAAAAAACTTCGGTTAGAGTCGCGTAGAGCATTTTCATTACAAAAAACTTCGGTTAGAGTCGCAAGCCATTTTCATTACAAAAAACTTCGGTTAGAGTCGCAAGCCATTTCCATTGAGAAAAACTTCGGTTAGAGTCGCAAGCCATTTTCATTACAAAAAACTTCGGTTAGAGTCGCAAGACATTTTCATTACAAAAAACTTCGGTTAGAGTCGCAAGCCATTTTCATTGAGAAAAAACTTCGGTTAGGGTTGCGTAAGGGTCGCAAAAGAAAGAAATGCGTAGTTTTGTTTTATTCTTTTACTTGTTAGTTGTCGACAACTTGTTTTTGTGTTGAGGTGTCATTCAGATGTAAATCTAAAGCCGCCCACGTCAAATTTTGTTAAGCAGCGGCTGCCAAAACTTGCCGTGACACCTATGAACAAAGTAAAGTGGAGAAGAGAATAGAAGGTTGTCTAAAAAAGAAAGGGGGGGGTAGTGAATATTTTTTGACCCTCGTAGCTCGCTGGGTCAGGCGCGCCAGGCAGGTGCTGGGCTAATTTCGGTCTGGGCTTGGACTTTGCAGTCCTCCCATATTCCTTTCGCAAGTCCTTTCGTGTACACCCACTCCAAACACGTTTGCGAACGGGTTGCCGGACCTTGTTGTTGTAACACCACAGTGGCGGCATTTAAGTAGTACGTTCTGCTCTTGTGTTTGTGGGATGTTCGCGGGTGGACTGGCCTGCGAGTCTTGTGTTTGTGTTGGCGTCGACGGTCCTAGCGGGAGATCCGGTGTCGGCGTTCGCAGTTGCGCATTTGGCTGTTCCGGTGTTGCTGGACTAGCGGTTGGCTGTTCCGGTGATTCCGGTTGAGCGGGTGGCTGTGCTGCTGATTCCGGTTGTGCTTGCGGCTGCTGTTCTCGCGGGCGGACGGATTCCTCTGGGAGTGTCGAAGAGGCGGAAGAACTTTCCGGAGATTCTGCTCGAGGGTCGAGGAACCTTTTTACCTGCATATTGGTGATCGTGCCTAACACTGGGATGTAGTGTACTTGGGCAATATAGCCGAGCAATATGAGAGGGCCTGTTTCGCCTACCGTTTGGGTGTGGAACTTATTCCTCTCATCGATTGTAAAAAGGCGGATTTGCACTTTTTTGAGTTGTGTGAAAGCTACGAGGGACAGGTAGTCACCCCAGCTGTAGTTCTCACGCAGCTTTTCGATGTATTGGGAAGTATCCAAATCAGGCAGGAAGGCTCGTAGGTCGTCTCTGTGTGCATCCCAGTAGTCTGCCAGTTCGTTGCGGAGGACCATTTGGTCTCCTTGTTCATAAGTCAAGCTCAAAAACAGGCAGTTTCCGTTACCGGCTACAGTTCGCGGCTGCAGTCCTATCTGTCTAAGTCTAGCTGTAAGCTTCAACTCGCGTTTGAGAAGTCTATCACGTGGGCCTTCTTGCTGGATGTTTGGGGGTCTGGCGGATGGGGAAAGAATTGGAGGTCTGGCGGATGGGGAAAGATTTGGAATGCAATTATCTCTCGAAAGCGAGGATACTACTTCACTTACTTTCTTTGTTCTTCTTCGGCCTACTCGTTTTTGTTCTTCAATCAGCGGAAACCCCGCGTAGTATGAAACGATGCACTTTTGGAACCATTGTTTCAGAGACCGTTGCGACGCGCCGAGGTTAGGCAGACGTTCCTGCACTCCGTGGTGGAAGACTGTTTTCAGCTTCTGAATGCGGTGACCTCTATTCAGCAGCAGGTAGAGTACTAGCTGAATTTCCCTCAGTGCGTCGTGCCAGTTGTTGCACAGGTTGAGGCAGCGAATGAGCAAGTTTTTCAGTATGGCAGACCCCTGGTGGTCAGGGATTGTCGACCATTGGTGAACGAACCTTACTGGTTTGAAGTGCCAGTTCCTTGTTTTGTCATTGACTGAAAGTCTGACAAAGCTAAGGTGGTCGCTTGTGCTTTGCTCTAGCCGTATTCGAATACCTAGGTATTCCACGTCACCTTCTGCCAGGGTTGTTTCTTTGTATATCATTTTGTAAAGTGCCGCTGGGGGTGGTTCGACGAACCATGTAAGGAAGTCGTCCATATACCTTTTTGAGTCCCTGTGTGCTTTTGCCTTCGCCTCGTCTTCCTTCATGAGCTCGTCCACGTATCTGGACTCAACGTCATAGCAATATAAGTTTGCTAGATCGGGTGACGCGTTGGCTCCAAGAGGAAGTCCAAATACCTGTCGCATGCAGATACCGCCCTGCTCTACGTAGCAGTTGTCAACGCATAAAGCTATGAGAGCCTCGATATCTTGCTGGGTATAGGACTTTTCCTTTTTGGTGCCTCCAAAAAGTGTAAACTCGCTTGTCTTAGCGAACTCGAAGGCTTCTTTCACTGCATTTGCGACACCTTTTTTGAGGTCTTCTTGCGGAAGTTCGTTGAACATGGTTTTGAAGTCAAATGTTCGGGGAAGTTTTTTCCGAAGGTACCTATATCGTTGTTTGATTTCAGCAGCGACTTCATCGGCACTCTCGATAATCCAGTACCTGGATATCCCTTTTTCCGCTTTCAGAATGTCATCTTTAGCTTTCAGGAACTGCATCGTTAGTTTTAAGAGTTGTGAGAGTAGTGTATTTGCTTCTGTTGTCGCTGCTTTTGGTTTTCCTTTCGTAGGCTTCGTTTGGGGGGGCGGGGGTGCGGGAGGGGGCTCGTCGTCAAAGTCGAGGCCACTAGGTTCTTTCACACAGACAGGGGGGCTGCGAGAGGATACTCCTGCTATCCAGCGCATCCCTTTCTTTTCCTTGTGTAGTTTTGGGAGGCCGTAGAGGTAGGGTAGCTTACCTGTAGGGTTGAAACCCAGTGAGACGTTTATTGCTGCCAGAGTAGTGCGCAACTCGTCGGTGGCATGCACTTCTGCATAACAGTTCGAACGAAGTTGGTTTTGCAGCATGCGGTGGTAGTGTTTTTTACACACAAATCCTACATCGTGCCTGCTCTTGTCAACTTTTGTCAGGATGAAGTGTGACTTTAACACTTTAAGAGAGTCGAGAACTTTCTTTGGAATGGTGTCTGGTGTGAGGTGTGGGTGTTGGGCGAACCTTGTTTTCATTTCTGAGACAATGGCGTCCGTTAGTTTCTCTTGTACCGAGTGAGAGCTTGCTTTAAAAGTGGACGTCACATATGCTGAAATGTCTTTTTCCATGTTCTCGAACACATGGTCAATGTGGGAGGGTAGTCTGTATTTGAGGCCCATGTCGAAGAGGTGAAGCAGCTCTTCGTCCATTTTGATGTCGTGGGCCGTGCACATGACATGCCCTTCGTGAGTAACGTCGGCCGTGTTTTCTTTGAGGAATTGTGTACAAGGGCATGATTTTGTCAGGTCTTGGAAGTCTACTTGTTGTGTGTTGAGACTTTCTTCAGTCACATTTAGCAGGAAGCTAGATGTGGGGGGACCCAATTTATTGCAAATACGCGTTTTGCTAAGAAGCTCGGGCGTAGGGCAAGCTTCAACAACCTTCTGGCTGCGTAGGACTTGACCGAGCTGGATAGCATCTATCGTTTTATGCGAAAAGTTCAGTTTGAGCCATTTTATTGAAAAATCTTTTTTCCTTTGTAGTTTGTTTAGAGAGAAGGGCGTCAAACGTGAGATAAGTTTCCTTTCGAGTACTTCTACTTTCGATGTGAAGTACTCGCCAACCAGGAAGCGACGCATGAACGATAAGACTCGTGTAACTCGGCGCAGCTGCCAGTTATCGAGATCGTATTCTGCTAACACTGCTTCATCCAGTTGAAAAAGGGCATTGAGGTGGCGTTTTATGCCTTTCCATCTGCCTTCCTCGATGAGGACGGGGGTAGTGCCTTGCAGTTCTCGAATCTGATCTGCGTTCTCACGGCGGTTGGCACGCTTCTGAGACGATGTGGCGGTCCTCTCTTTTTTAGGGGGGCGTTTTTTGTTTTTCCTGCTCCGTTTTCCTACAGCTGTTGAATACAGGCCTTTCTGGTTAAGAGGGGGGCTCAACTTGTTGATGTAGTGGTATTCGCGGGGGAGGGCTTGCCGGTGGAAAAGAAACTTGTTTCTTTTATTGGAGTTGGCTGACTCCGGGGTGAAAGCAACTTTTTCTAAGACAACTGCCAAGAGAGGTGATTGTCGTCGGATAAGGTGTTCTTCTATTTTGGTAGGTTGTTGTTGTCTCCGTTGTTTGCTGCGCGCGCTGGAAAAATGAGCCGATACCCTAGTGAACGCCTTCCCACTTGTTTGACCAACGTAGAGCAGGTTACCTGCTTCGTTGGAAAGGCCATAGATGACCCCTTTCTGCTCTAGGTCACCGGTGGCATGGGGAACATCCCACTTGTATTTCTCCTTGATCAACGTAAGAGCCTTGCTGCACGCGTTCAAGAAGAAAGAAAGAAAGGGCCTCAAGACAGAAACCTGGTTTAGCTTGTGTCTCTTCCCAAGGGAAGATCAAGACAGAAATCCAGTTTGACCTGTGTTGGCAAGTGTGGCCTCAAGACAGAAACCTGGTTTAGCCTGTGTCTCTTCCCAAGGGAAGATCAAGACAGAAATCCAGTTTGACCTGTGTTGGCAAGTGCCTCAAGACAGAAACCTGGTTTAGCCTGTGTCTCTTTCAAAGGGAAGATCAAGACAGAAATCCAGTTTGACCTGTGTTGGCACCACACTCAACCCACCCACACCCCACCAACCTCTCACCCACCCCACTCACACCCACACCTCACTCACCAACCCACCCCCCAACCCACCCACCCCACACCCACTCCCACATCACCCACCTCACTCACCAACCCACCACCCCACAGGCATGTCTCTACTTAGCAAAATCTCTACTTTGTGACAAAGTAGAGATTGGGTTCAGAACTAAGTAGAGATTGGGTCCCAGGACAAAGTAGAGATGGGGGGTGGCTATTTTGGGTTAGTCCATCTCTACTTTGTCCTGAACCCAATCTCTACTTTGTCCAATCTCTACTTTGTCCCGAGTCAAAATCTCTACTTAGTTCTGAACCCAATCTCTCCTTTGTCACAAAGTAGAGATTGGGTTCAGAACTAAGTAGAGATTGGGTCCCAGGACAAAGTAGAGATGGGGGGTGGCTATTTTGGGTTAGTCCATCTCTACTTTGGGTTGAAAAATTGGGTGAAATTTTTTGGGTGTCAAGTTTTTTGGGTCAAAAATTTGGCATGTGCTCAGAAAGAAGACCAGCTCCATGTGTCCCACCACACCCATCCACATCCTGATAGGCTGCCGCTTTTTTTTGCAACATGAAGACATGCCCAGTGCAAAAAACTCAGAAATTTCCGAAAAATATTTAGGAAATTTTCAACCCAATTTTTGACCCAAAAATTTTCACCCAAATTTTCAACCCAAAATTTAACTCAAAAATTTCCAGCCAAAATTTGAACCCAAAATTTTGGACCCAAAATTTTCAACCCAAAAAATTTCACCCAAACCCAAAATTTTTGACCCAAAATTTTCAGCTCAAAAATTTTCACCCAAATTTTGAACCCAAAATTTTTGACCCAAAATTTTGACCCAATTTTTCAACCCAAAGTAGAGATGGACTAACCCAAAATGGCCACCCCCCATCTCTACTTTGTCCTGGGACCCAATCGGCGGGTGTCAGATTTTGCAAACGCGAAATCTCAGATTTTGCAAAATCTGAGATTGGCGAACCCAGGAATTTTTTTTTGCTGGGCCAAATCTCAGATTTTGAACCTGAAAATCTCAGATTTTGCAAACCTGAAATCTCAGATTTTGCAAATCTCAGATTTTGCAAATCTCAGATTTTGCAAAATGGGCCAATCTCAGATTTTGCGTATTTCACCAAAATCTCAGATTTTGCAAAATCTGAGATTTTGGTGTGAGTGCAAAATCTGAGATTTTCAGAACTACAACAACAAAAATTTTGGGTCAAATTTTTTTGGGCTCAGCTTTAGGACAGTTCCAGGCAGTGTGTTCTGTCGGATTGGGGGGGTTGCGCCTTCGGCGCTTAAAATTTTTATTATAAGAGATGGCAGGAGGTTGCCACCAGTTGATTTCAGTGTGTGGGGTCCCTATTTCAGGTGTTAAAATTTCGTTTGCAACACTCAAATTTCGTCTGCTTAGGAGCACTTGATTTCAGTGTGTGGGGTCCCAATTTCAGTTGGTGAAAATTTCGTTTGCAACACTCAAGTTTTGTCTGCACAGGAGCACTGCATTGTGTGAGGAAATCGAAAACCTCAGATTTTGCAGACCTGAAATCTCAGATTTTGCAAAATCGAAAATCTCAGATTTTGCAAATCTCAGATTTTGCAAAATGGGCCAATCTCAGATTTTGCGTATTTCGCCAAAATCTCAGATTTTGCAAATCTCAGATTTTGCAAAATCTGAGATTTTCGATTTTGCAAAATCTGAGATTTCGCATTTGCAAAATCTGACACCCGCCACCCAATCTCTACTTTGTGACAAAGTAGAGATTGGGTTCAGAACTAAGTAGAGATTTTGACTCGGGACAAAGTAGAGATTGGACAAAGTAGAGATTGGGTTCAGGACAAAGTAGAGATGGACTAACCCAAAATAGCCACCCCCCATCTCTACTTTGTCCCAAGCCAAAATCTCTACTTAGTTCTGAACCCAATCTCTACTTTGTCACAAAGTAGAGATTTTGCTAAGTAGAGACCTGCCCTGCGACTCTAACCGAAGTTTTTTGTAATGGAAATGTCGTGCGACTCTAACCAAGTTTTTTGTAATGGAAATGCTCTACGCGACTCTAACCGAAGTTTTTCTCAATGAAAATGGCTTGCGACTCTAACCAAAGTTTTTTGTAATGAAAATGGCTTGCAACTCTAACCGAAGTTTTTTGTAACATGCAGGGTCAAACCCTTGTGTCTTTTTAAAACGCTCCCGCGGGGCCGATGGAGCCCTGAAAAATTTTTCGGGAAAAAAAAAAATTGCTCAACTTCCTCAAAAATTACTGCAGAGTTTGTTCCAAACTTTTAAAATTCAAAAAACCCAATTTTTTTCTGGAATTTTTTTTTTTGCCGTTTTCAAAAAGACACAAGGTTTTGACCCTGCATGGTAATGGAAATGCTCTACGCGACTCTAACCGAAGTTTTTTGTAATGGAAATGCTCTACGCGGACTCTAACCGAAGTTTTTCTCAATGAAAATGGCTTGTAACTCTAACCGAAGTTTTTTGTAATGAAAATGTCTTGCGACTCTAACCGAAGTTTTTCTCAATGAAAATGGCTTGCGACTCTAACCGAAGTTTTTTGTAATGAAAATGTCTTGCGACTCTAACCGAAGTTTTTTGTAATGAAAATGGCTTGCGACTCTAACTAATCATGCAGGGTCAAAACCTTGTGTCTTTTTAAAACGCTCCCGCAGGGCCGATAGACCCCCAAAAAAAAAGTTGGAAAAAAAAAAATTTTGCTCAACTTCTGCAAAAATTACTGCAGAGTTTGTTCCAAACTTTCAAAATTCAAAAAACCCAATATTTTTCCGGAATTTTTTTTTTTGCCATTTTCAAAAAGACACAAGGTTTTGACCCTGCATGGTAGTTGGCTGCCGGACAAGGTGTAGTTGGACCAATAGCCAGGGGCCAACTACACCTTGTCCGGCAGCCCTAACTACACCTTGTCGGACAAGGTGTAGTTGGCTGCCGGACAAGGTGTAGTTGGGGCTGCCGGACAAGGTGTAGTTGGACCAATCCAAAATAGCCAGGGGCCAACTACACCTTGTCCGGGAGCCCTAACTACACCTTGTCCGGCAGCCAACTACACCTTGTCCGGCAGCCCTAACTACACCTTGTCCGGCACCCAACTACACCTTGTCCGGGAGCCCCAACTACACCTTGTCCGACAAGGTGTAGCTCGGACAAGGTGTAGACCCGCCAGCACAGTGTCGACCACAGTGCTACCACTAAAACCAAATGCGGTGAGCGACATCTCTTTTAGTTTCAAAATCCTGTCAGCCTGTGAGCTTCAGGATAGCAAACGATCCTCCAGTGACTGATTACGTTAGTGACTGAACACAAACTCGACTTAACATGCAGGGTCAAAAACTTGTGTCTGTCTTTTTGAAAATGGCAGAAAAAAAAATTCCGGAAAAAAATTGGGTTTTTTGAATTTTAAAAGTTTGGAACAAACTCTGCAGTAATTTTTGAGGAAGTTGAGCAAAAAAAAAATTCCCAAAAAAAATTGTAGGGCTCCATCGGGGCACCGTTCCCGATGGCGTCCTACTCGGACGCCAACTCGACCTTTTTTGATTCATTCCACCTATAGGACGCCAACTCGACCTTTTTTGATTCATTCACCCCTCGGACGCCGGGTTCAGAACTAAGTAGAGATTGGGTCCCAGGACAAAGTAGAGATGGGGGGTGGCTATTTTGGGTTAGTCCATCTCTACTTTGTCCTGAACCCAATCTCTACTTTGTCCAATCTCTACTTTGTCCCGAGTCAAAATCTCTACTTAGTTCTGAACCCAATCTCTACTTTGTCACAAAGTAGAGATTTTGCTAAGTAGAGACCTGCCTTGCGACTCTAACCGAAGTTTTTTGTAATGGAAATGTCTTGCGACTCTAACCAAGTTTTTTGTAATGGAAATGCTCTACGCGACTCTAACCGAAGTTTTTCTCAATGAAAATGGCTTGCGACTCTAACCAAAGTTACAGACAACAAGGTGCGTTTTTTTTTTTTTAGGTGGAGTGTCGAGGACTTGTGGCATTGCCTGCCCCCCTAATCTCCACCCCTCCCATTACTGTTGGGGGGAGGACCCCTTTTTTCAAAGTTGGTGTTCAGCTGAACAAGTTTCAGCAACACCTCCCTTCTGGAATTCATCTCGCTGTTGTACAGAAAACGTGAGTGGAGAACACAAGGAATAAACTGGAGCCGATGCCAGGAACACAAGAGGAAACAAAGAAATGTGGGAGCTAAACTAACGCGGTGCATGTTGTGCAGCTTCACCAGGGGAAGGGCACGCAAAAAGAAGTTGCCCAACCCTACCGCCAACACCACCCAACCTGGGCTCGTGGTGAGTTAGGGATCCGGGGGCAGAATTCCCCGCAGCAAACTTAGAGACTTCAGAATGACAGAGAAAGTAGTGAAAGGAAGTGGAAGAGAGGGAGAGAGAGAGAGATGTATACTTTGAAACTTGGTGTTCAGCAACACCTCCCATTCTGGACTTCAGAATGACATCCAACAGAGAATGTAGTGAAAGCAAAGTGGAAAAGAGAGAGAGAGAGAGAGAGAGAGAGAGATTTTGAAACTTGGTGTTCAGCAACACCTCCCATTCTGGACTTCAGAATGACACCTAACAGGGGGGAAGGAAACAATGAAAGAGGAGTTTTAGTTTCGTAGTCTGAGCCTGCGTCTTTTGGATGGTGTATCATGCAGGGTCAAAACCTTGTGTCTTTTTGGAAATGGCCAAAAAAAAAATTCCGGAAAAAAAATGGGTTTTTTGAATTTTAAAAGTTTGGAACAAACTCTGCAGTAATTTTTGAGGAAGTTGAGCAAATTTTTTTTTTTCCAAAAAAATTTTTAGGGCTCCATCGGCCCCGCGGGAGCGTTTTAAAAAGACACAAGGTTTTGACCCTGCATGGTATCCTGCTCTTCTAGGTCAAACACAGGGGGGGTTAGTTCTGGGGTCTCTTCTCGAGCTCTCTTCCCAAAAGTCAGGGTGAGTGGAGACTTTGGTGAGTCAGGGGCAACAACTTTGGTGTCCACTTTGGCATTTGCCTTGAGTTTCCGGTCTAGCTCTGGCTTCTTTGCATCAAAGGTGTGGCAAGCCACCTTTTCAGCAGCCTGAGATGCTGAGGCTGGTGCTGGAAGCCTTGTGAGGATCAAGCTCTCCAACAATTTCATGTGGTCAGAAAGCTCTGTCACAGCTGACTTCCAGGGTTCTACAGGTGGGGCTTCCTTTTCTTTGGCAGCAGCAACTTCTTCCTTCTCTTCAACTTCCTCAAAAGCTTCTTCCTCAACCTCAGGAACCTCAGGAAGAGGCTGGTATTCCCACAGGGGCTCAATTTCAACTTCTTCTTGTTTCACAACTGCCTCAGCTTCAACAAGGGTGTCACCAGCAGCATCTGCAGCTTCCTGTGCTTCAGCAACAGCCTTGATGCAGGCAGCTGCAGCCCTTGCACTCCTTTTTTTAGATGGTTGGGCAAGAGGGATTTCTTCTTCTTCATCTTCTTCTTGCTTAATATCAAACTCTAGAACCTGCAGTGGTGATGGCATGAAACGGTAGAAGGGACGCAGCCCATCTCCAACAGCCATCATGGCGCAATGAAAAAGGTCACCATCTCCTCCTGTTATGGAAAGCCTCCATGCCTGGACCAACACACCACCAACCTTGTCTCTGGTGTTGAAGCCTCCAGTCTTGATGGAAGCTTTGAGGCGTGCCCATGTTCCATCTGCAAGCTGTGTTCCTGCAAACCAGTTAACCAGATTGTACTTGTGGTGCAGCTCCAAGCCTGCATCTCCCTGCAAGTTTCCTTTTTTGATGGCTTCCAAGACACTTGTTTCTTGGGCGAATGTGGCACCAACACCAAACTTCTTTTCTAACTTGGTGGATTTTTGCACCCATGAAGTCACCAATTTGGTGAACTCATCCTTCCCATGGTTCACCCATGCGTACTTCACCTTTCCTCTTGACTCTTTTTCTTCACGCCAAAAGAACTGGTCAGACATGGGGTTGAGGAGTGAGCGGTAGGTGGCTGCTCCGTCGGATGTGATAACATGCAGGGTCAGAACCTTGTGTCTTTTTAAAACGCTCCCGCGGGGCCGATGGACCCCAAAAAAAAAATTTGGAAAAAAAAAAATTTGCTCAACTTCCTCAAAAATTACTGCAGAGTTTGTTCCAAACTTTTAAAATTCAAAAAACCCATTTTTTTTCCGGAAATTTTTTTGGTAACCCGGAAAAAATGCTTTACGCACGACCCCCGTGGACTAAGCGGAGAGTGTGGGACTACGTTCGTGGAGCTATGGTGGCCGAACGCTACCCACTAAAACAACCGGGGGCCCTTAGAGACTGCTGCTGAGGAGGCCATCCCCCGTGACTCCCCCGGAGGGGGGCTTGTCAGGCCGAGTCACGACAGCATCAGGGAGAGTGAGGTCAACCATCTCTCCCTGCTCCGCTCCTGCTCCTGGGTTTGTTTGTTTGTTTTTGCTACCGCTGACTGATGATGATGCTGCGCTCCGAGCTACCCCTGTCAAGGGCTGACTTGCTCCCTGGCTCTTTTGCGCGCTTTGTTCCTGTGACTTGGGGTTGCCTGACCTCCCGCTCGCTCCTGGTTTCCCTCCCCCGGCAAGGGGGGGTCCTTGTTGGCATCTTGTGCCGCTGACTCCTTGGCCGTTCCGTCCGTCCTGGCCCTCTTTCACTTTCTTGGGGTCTACCACCCTCTGCACCGCCGCACTCCTTTTCCTGGCTGGCGCTGTCGCCGCCCTCTGCTGTCCCTCCCGCCCTGCCCTGGCTGACTGGCTGCCAGGATCCGCTGCTTGACGCCCTCGGGTGGGCTCAGGACTCACAGTCACCTTCACAGGTCGGGGGCCCCTCAAGCTCACAGTGGGGGTGGCGGCTCCTCCTGCACCCCCAGTCCCCCTCAAACCGGACGCGTTGCCCAGACGCGACCGGCATGAGTTGCTCGCTTGAGTGGCCCCTTCCCCGCTCGGGATCGTGATCACCCCTCGCTTCCCCTCCTGCGCTTCGGCCGCCGATCCAGCGCAGTGCTGCCCATTATCTCCGCCCTGGCCAGCTAGCTGCGCCTGTCCCCCCGCTGCTTTTGGTGTTAATTTTAGTGCGGCACAACCGGGGGCCCCACCTGAGCTCCGGCCCCCGGGTGCCGCTGGGGGGGCGTACGGACCATACCTTTGAAGCGGCGGCAGTGCCGCCTCCTGCCGCCCTCCTGCTGGCCTTGCCGAGGCTGCTCGGGAAGGGTTGGAGCAACCTCGCCCCGTCGCGGCTTGGGGCACCAGGATCGCTGGGGAGACGGGGCTGCTCACCCCGCCTGCCCCCCCCTTGCTGGGTGAGTCGACCAAGATCACGCAGTCAGGGGAGCTCACCGTGGTGGATCCCTCGCCGCTTCGGTTGGAGGCTGCTCCTTGCCTCCCCGACCCCGCCGGCTTCTTCACCACCAGCTTGACGCCGGGCTTCCCAGCCCTGGCCTCCGGCGCCCTGGCGGCCGGCTTGACGCTCGGAGTCGCGGTACCTGTGCTGGTTTTGGTGGGGGGAGGAGCTGAAGAGTGAGAAGGGGGGGCTTGGCGTGCCTTCCGCAACGCCTCCCTCCTCAGCAGGGCTCGCGCTTCCATCGCGTCGGCCTCCTGCATCGTCCTCTGCCTCCTCTGCTCCGCGTCCTTCCTACATACCTCCGCCCGCTCTGCCTCGGCCGCCTTCCGCTTCTCGTCGTTCTTGCGGATGAGCTCCGCGGCCACCGCTTGCGTGACGATTTGCTGGGCCCGCACCTCAGCAACGCGGGCTGCCTCCTTCTGCTCCGCCTCGGCCCGAAGGAGCGCAGCGGCCTCCGCCGCCTGCGCTGCCTTCCGCCTGGCCCCCCTCTCCTGCTCGTCTGCGGAGGGGGCCGCACCCGGCTTCGGTGCGGGCTTCGCCGCCGGCTTTGCTGCCGGCTTGGGCGCCGGCTGCGCTCCTGCTTGTTCCTGTGCTGGGGGTGGATTAGGGCGTACCTGTCTGTTTCCTCCCTCTGGCGGGGGCGGGCCGGAAGAGTCCGAGTCAGCACCCGCCGAGCCCGAGTCGGACGGGTCTGACCCGCTGCTCTCCTCATCCTCGTCTACGGGAGCCTCATCTCGCTCCTCTCCGCCGTCTGCTTCCGGCATCCCCGGCTCCAGCGACACCAAGGTGTTCGCCATGGCGATCCTGGAAACCGCCTTCATCACGGCGAAGCTGAGCCGGTGGTAAACCAGCTGGGCGAGGGAGGGGTACGACTCCCAGTCATACCTCCGGTGCAACGCTGATATCAGCGCCCTCAGCTCCGGCCCTGCCGAGTCCCCCCACGCCCCAAGGGTGTCCACCACGATCGGCACCAGCTCCATCGCCAGCAGGGGGGCCTCCTGCTCCACCGCTCTCGTGTACTTGCCGCGTTTGACAGCCTCGTACGCGGTAGCCGCCCCCCCTGGTCCTTCGGCCGCTTTCCTGCGCGACCCCCCGGTCGGCTTCAAGGGGAACGTGATTGCAACGTCAATCAGCCGCAGCTTCCCCCCTCGCTGGTAGGCCACATCGAGGCGGAGCCCCGTGTGCGCCGGCTGCGTGAACGGCTGCACCTCCAGGGCCGGTGTCAGGAGCGCTTCTCGGGCCACAGCCGCCACCTCGTTACGAAGGGCTGTGTGTGCCCTCGTCCTGAGCCCCCCGGACATGCAGCACAGGGAGTGGTCCCCCATCACGTCCGCGTCCGCATCCCCGCACAAGCGGCACTTCCCGACCTGCGCCGTCAGGGGAAGCCCTAGCCTCATGCGCACTGCCACATTGAACTCCGCCGGAGAGAGCCACATCCACTCCGGGGCGTCGTAGCTGCCGTACAGCCAAGCCGCAGAGTGCCTCGCCGCACAGCTCTGCATCCTGGCCTGCTTCCTTTCGTCCGCCACCTCCATGATGGCCTCCCTCCTCAGCTGCGCTACTTCGGCGCTCCAGATCTTCTGCTGCCGCGGTTTCTGTTCCGCTCCCACTCGCTGTGCGTCCTGGACTTTCGTCAGGACGGTAGGGTACTGTGCGAGATGGGGGCAGTTCACTGCCGCTTGGCAAAGGGGATCTGCGGCCTGGCTGACCCTTGCCCTTGTTTCTGTGCTCATCAGATCCTGCCCTGCCTCCCATCCGCTCAGTGCCGCTGCGACTCCCGCTATCGCAGCCGTGCTGCCGCAAGAGTGCAGCCCTAGTCCCCCCAACCTTGTCGGGAGGGAAGCCTGTGCCCACGTCTCCTCATCCAGCTCGGCCCCGAGGATGTTCCCCAGGGCTGCCCTCGTGGACCGGTCGACCTTCGCATAGTCGCCCACCGACCCGGTCGAGCGCATAAGCGAGACCACTGTCGCAAAACCGGCACAAGTCCGGAGGAGCGCCAGCGCCACGTGCGGGTCCGGCAGGGTCGAGATCGCCCTCGACTTCTTGTCCGCCTTCTCCAGTGCCCTCTCCACCGCTGCCGCCACGACCTCCGGCCCGCCGAGCGGGGCGCCGAGGAGCTCCCAGTTGTCAAGCAGCTTGTGTTTCATCCCCTGAAACTGCCCTGGGACCGCCTCGACCGGGTGCACCACGACCTCGCTTTTCTCCCGGTTCAGGAACATACCCGCCTGGGCGCCCTCCCTCTCAAACAGGGCAACCCAGTTCGCCAAGGCCTGCCAGGTTCCCGCCAGCGCCCCGTCATCGAGGTAGAAGGACCTGGCCTCCAAGAAGTCCCCCTCCAGTTCCCCCATCCCTCGTTCCACCCGTTCGAGCACCTTCTTCAACACGAGGCTGAAGAACAGCGGCCCCAGGGGGTCTCCCTGCTGCACCCCGCTCTCCGACCACACCACTTCGTGCCCGAAGGTCAGCTGCGACCTGGCCCCATAAGCCGCCTCCGCGTACCGAGCAAGAGCCGGGACTTCCTCCGCCACCGCCAGGAGGATAGACTGCCGGTCCACAAGGTTGAACGCGTTCTTTAGGTCCAGCTTCACCACGCCCTTTCCCGGCCCCTCGGACATGTAGAGCGCCCCTATTCTTCTCATAGAGGTCAGCATTGCGTCCGCCCCCGCCTTTCTCCCCACCCCTGTCTGTGTTGCCCCTAACAGGGCCTTCTCGATGGCCTTCTTGACCTCCTTGTCCGCCATCAGGACCTTCGCCGCTAGCCGTCGCAGGATTTCCCCGCAGGCGATCGGACGGAGGCCGCCATCCTTCTTCTCCAGCGCTACCAGCTTTGCACCGTACCAAAACGGCCTGGCGCTCTCTGCCATCTTCCCGACGGCCAGGCAACCGACCGCCGCGGCCAGGGGCTCCGCCAGGGGACATGCCGGGCCCAGCAAGTCGAGCAGGTGCTGCGCAGTCAGGCCCGACGGTCCCGCCGCCGTTCCCCTTGGCATGGACCGCAACGCCTTCTTCACCGCCTCCTTCGTGACATGGGGGCTGTCCACCTCCTGCCTCTGAACTCCCCGTAGCCCCGGCGGGGGTGCCGCCTCCGGGTGCTTCTCCCTCATGGTGCGTAGCGAGTCCTCCGTCACTGACGCAACCTTGGCCGCCGAGAGGGCTGCGATCGCTCGACCGAACCACCGCGTTTTCCCGTGCTTCAGCACCTCCTTCACCGTGGCATCGTCCAGCTGCTCCACGCTCTCCACGTCCGTTCCCAGGCCCAGGTGCGCCCCGACCCCCCCGTCCTCCTCTATATCCACCATGAACCTCACCCTCTCCTTTTCCACCCGCCCCGCGGCTATCTCAACCGCCTCTGCCCAGAGAGTCGAGAACTCTCCCCTCATCCACATGTGAGCCCTCCTCCTCAGTGTGGCCGTGATGTTTTTCCTGCCCCCCCGGGGGCACCGGCACAAGACTAGCGACGGGAAGGCGAACAGGTGGAGCCACCCCGCGGCGCTCCCCGTGGCCGCCGTCCGCATCACCTTTGCTAGCTGTCCCCCCACCGCCAGCTGCGCTTCCCGCGGAATGCGCTCCAGCTTCGGTACCCGGAGCGTGGCCAGCTCCGCGAGGGTGAACGGCAGGGCCTCCATTTCCGCA
The DNA here is from genome assembly GCA_030068145.1 of Diplonema papillatum. Classification (NCBI taxonomy): domain Eukaryota; phylum Euglenozoa; class Diplonemea; order Diplonemida; family Diplonemidae; genus Diplonema; species Diplonema papillatum. The sequence goes on from JAPJBO010000114.1 coordinate 370,108, forward strand.
TCTGCCGCCGCGTCCCCTCCCGCCCCCTGCCCCTGCTGTACCGGAGGCAAGGGGACGGGGGGCCCGGCCGCTGCTTGCCCTATCAACAGGGGGGGGTCGGACCCCAGGTGAGTGTACCACCTGGTCGGTGGCACCCTCCCCTCCGCCAGCGCTGCCAGGTTGGCGGGTTGGTACAGACAGTCGGCCTTGTGCCGCCCCGACTTCGCCTGAACCCCCATCCTGCAGCAGCCGTCTGGCGCCCCCCGGGCTGCCTGCTGCCTGGCGACCATGTCCGAGTGAAGGGCACGGATCGCCTGCTCGCCTGTTTGTGGTTGTGGTGGAGGTTCCTGCTGTTGTTGTTGTTGTGGTGGCTGTTCCTGAGGGGGGGGCGGATCCGCTGCGGGGCCCGGGTTTGCTTCTACACACCCGTCCACCGTCAGGTCGTCCCCACCCCTGCCCCCGGTTGTGTGCTGTCGGGGCGGGCTCCGGGACCGTCCGCCTGGGGCGCCGCGTCCTCGTCCATCGGGACACGAGTGCGTCTCCGCTTCGCCGTCTCGCCCGTGTCCTCGCTCTGGTCCGGCTCTCCTTGGTCCGGCGCAGGCTCGGGGCCTTTCTCCTCCTCCGCCCGGGGCCCGCCCTCGACCACCTGCTCTCCCTTCGGGGGCGGCTCCGGCTGAGTGTCCACCCCCTGGGCTCCTTCTGCTGTCGTGGGTGCGTCCTGTGGGTTTCCTGGTTTTTCCTGTGGGTTGATTTCCGCTGCCTGCTCCCTCTCCTGCTCCGCCGGGCCCGCGAGGGACGGGACGCTCTCCATCTCCGACCCCTCGTCCGAGTCCGTTACCTCGACGATCTCCACGCTCGCCTCCCACTCGGCCCACACGGCGCCGTACCCCGCGTCGTACTCCTCCTGTAGCCACTTCTTGTGCAGGCTGTACAGGTGGGTGGCCGCCCTCCGTGCTCCCGACACCTGCTGTGCCCGCCACGCCGCCTTGTGGTCCCGCGCGTGCCGCTCCAACGCTCCCTGCGACTGGACCACCTCTCCACAGGTGGGGCAGACCCGGAAGTCCGCCACGCCCTGCTCCGTTGGGGGGAGGGGAAGCTGCTCGTCGCAGGCCGTCCACATTGCCCACAGCTCCTGCAAAAACGCGTGGCGGACCACGCTTCTCGCCGTCCCCTCCTCCCCGAGCAGGACCTCCATCGCAAGGGCCTGCGCTTCCCCAGCAAACGGGAATGCCGGGTGAAGCCCCCCCTTCCTTTGCACCCGCCCCGACCTCACGATGGGGGTCCCTGCGTGCTGCCCCTCCCCAAAAAAAAAAACGGAAGCGGCCATACCACTTCCCTTGCCTCCGACTGCGTTCCCAAGCGGCTGGGAAGGCGCGCCCTTCTGCCGCTGCTCCCGCGGCGAGTGCGCAAGCGCGCAGCTTCCGTCCCGGCAGCCTTCGATGCGGCACAGGGCGACGTGCCGGAACCGACACGTCTCGCGGCTGCAGCCGCGCGTCGCAAAGTCCCAGCAAGCTGGGGCCGCCGCGTCGTTGCGAGCGTGCCGGAACCGGCACCGCTCCCCAAACCGGCACTCGCCGGTCTTCGCGAACTCCCAGCAGGGAGGCGCTAAGGGGCCCCCGCCGCCTGCCTGCGCCTCCGCTGGGGGAGCCTTGCCGCCTTTCGCTCCGGCGGGCTGCCCGCCGCCCTTCGCGCCCTTCACGTCGGCGGGCTGTCCGCCTCCGCCTCCGGCTCCCCTCGAGCCCTTCGCCCCGATGCCCGTCGCCAAGGCTGCCGCGTACGATGGGGGCCCGGCACCCCTCGCCTGCTGCGGCGCTCCTGCTCCGTCCGACATCCCCTCCCTCGCGCGTTGTGTACGGGGGGCGTGTGTGCGTGGGTGCGGTTCAGGTGTGGGTGAGTGCGGGTGGTGTGCGTGTATGTTCTTTTTTGTTTTCGTGTGCGTGTGGGACGGTGGTGTGGGGTAGGTGGTGTGTGGCTTGCGCGTGTGCGAGCTAGGGGTGGACGCAAAGTGCAGGGCTTGCGTCCTGCACCGTGCGCCTCTCTAGCTCGCTTCCTTTGGGTTACCAACTTCTTTGTGTCTC